>VZRQ01006361.1:0-22349 GCA_013397975.1 Machaerirhynchus nigripectus | reverse complement strand
GGAAGGGTTTGGGTTGGAAGGGACCTTAATGAGGCCCTGGCACAGGTTGCACACAGAAGCTGTGGATGCCCCATCCCTGGAAGTGTTCAAGGCCAGGTTGGACAGGGCCTTGAGCAACATGATCTAGTGGGAGATGTCCCTGTCCATGGCAGGCGGGGTGGGGACTAAATGATCTTTATGGTCCTTTCCAACCCAAACCATTCTATGATTCTACGATCGTTTTGTTTCCATTTTCCCTTTTTGCCACAACTGCAGTTAATTATCAGTAGCTATCTCTCACACATTGTACAGGAATGGCTATCATAGCAGAAGGAAATTAAAAATAAAACAGGAGAGAGAGTAAAAGACAATCTCAGCTAGAACAGTGTATGGATTTGTCTCTGTGAACTCCTGACTGTGTCCATTCCCAGGGAACAGCAATCCATTGAATGTTTCTGCATCTGCTCCTTTTTATATAACAGATAGTAAGAAGACAAAAAAAAAAAAAAAAAAAAAAAAAAAAAAAAAAAAAAAAAGATGCAAACATTTTTCATGTTTTCTGGAAGCTAGCACATACAGATTTGTCTGAGTTATTATTCCAGGTGTCCCAACCCCAAAAATACATGCAAAAACACTGGAATAAAAGCACATACCTTATCCTTCTGTTTCATCTTCTTCCTTTTCTTACAACCATTAATTTCTTCTGTCAGATCTCAGCACTTTCCAATACAAACGTTATTTGTTATACCAGCCTGCCTTCATTCACTTTCCCAATGCAGTGCGGCCAGTTAAATGATGATTCCCAAAGAAAATAAAAGATAGGGTATATGAAGATAACAGCACAGTCTATATAATTTGGATCTTCATCTCGTATCAGCTATAACTGAGGGACTTTTTTATTCTTTCTATGCTTATTTCCTCAAGGTTATAGATTCCTTCAGTAAAGTCTGCATCTTTTGTGCCTTGAATTGGATGAATTGGATTGAGCATACTGAAAAACCATCAAAAATAGCATAATCTCTTTCAATTATTTTTGAAATTTATGAGTGCTTACTGTAGTTTGAGTTACGAGTTCAGCTGACAATACAAAAAACAAGTACTTGCCACTTTTTGTCAAAGGCAGGAAGATAAAATCTAGCAATGCCTTGAACAGTGATCAGAGGAATGCAAGTCTGAGACAGTCTAACACTCGGGTTCGTTTTTTGAAGAAAGGAACTTATTCTGAAACAGTAAAAGAAACATCATTAAAGAAATTAGTTGGATATCCAGGATGACAATTCCTTCTCTTGTGCTTTTCACTGTTTCATCTGGTGTTTTAGTAATACTTCTTTGTAATATTATCTAGAGGAAGGATTAAAAAAACCAATCATTTAAGCTGTGGGGGTAAGGTCAACAGTACATCAGGAGCTACAAATAGAACTTCAGTGGGGATAATTGACTTGTAGGAAGCCAAGAAAAACTATATTAAGGCTGTGAGCTCGTGTTTGTAATGATTCCCTCCCCAACACTCTTACACTGACATAGTTCTACAGGACTCACTTTAACATAATTTGTACATTTTCAGGATGTACCTGTGTCTGTCAGTCCCTGCATACATCTCCTTTACACTCATGTGTCAGGCTGCAGGAAATAATTCATCAAATTCCCAGAGGCATCATCAGTACTGCACTTTACAGGACTACTGTTGAACACTTCCTTCTGTCAATGCTGGTGGCTGTCCAAGCTGCTGACTTGCCTTGTCTTTTCCTACCCATCCTACGTGTTTACAGCCCCACTCTACCAACCAATGCTTCTTTGAGCAGGGTTAGAGAGAAAGAAAAAATACCATCACGGTAGGAAGTCATTAATTTCCCTTTTCACTTTCTTCATAGGGTGAGGGGACTCTACACAGAAAACGTGCCACTAACATGAGTGTCATTTTAAATCTATGCTGTAGTTTAGTTAAGGAAAATCTTGCTTTTGAAAATCAAACAAATATTTGCTTTATTTATTTATTTTTTTTCTATTCCCATAATTCTGCTCTTAAAAATAATTCAGACTATTGAAATTGAAAAAAAGTAAAGAATTTGTTACCTGCACTTCAGCTGAAATATTCAGAAACATTGACTCAGAAGGTGGACACCAGTGGTAAAGATGCTCACATTTTGTGTTCAAATTTTTAATTTCATCTTCCTTAAAACAGAAGAAAGAAGAAAAGCTGGACAAGTGTAGAGAAATAAAACACCAGTAATGCCTCTCTTAATCGTTCAACCCAAGGATTACATAGTGTTCCATTAGAAGGAGCAATTCATGCCAATGGCGCTGGTAGAGCTGAGAAACTTGACACAAATTTCTAATCTCTGTTACTGAAGCTCCTGCAGATGAACACTGTCATTTATACTGAATTACCTTTAATCCAGGCATTCCTTTTCTTAGAGCACAGTCCAGAAATTTCTAGGGATATTACTGGAGATATCAAATTCAGAAATAACATGACAGGAGAAAAAGATTTTATCTATTACATGTATCTTTAACTAAATAAAGAGCTGTTGAACCCCATGCTGCTGCAGATGTCTCTGTTTGTTCTAACAGACTCTCTCGTACCTACACAGTACAAAAAAGAGCTCAGATTTTCAGCAGAAGGTTCATATGCACACAGTGCAAATACAGTGATTGACATAAAAACTCCCAAGGAATGGTCTTATTTAATCGAAGTCTTGAAACAAAAAATATCTGTTGAGCTTTCTGGACAGCCCTGCATCATCTTTAGAAATGCACACTCTGGGCTTGTTCTCCGCCCAGTGACATGAAAGACCTGGGCCTGATTCTCATCAGGGTAGAAGTTCCAGACCAGACACCAGCTAGCCTGGCTCACTGAGCATGACTTTGAAGAAAGAAGTAACTGGAAAAAAACCAGGCTCTTCCACAGGCAAGTCTTTCAACCTTAAATGCAGTAATTAGAAAGCATTTGTGTCAAATCAAATCGAGAAGTGAAGCAAATACTCCAGATTCTGCTAACTTCAATCATATGAGCTGTTTTTCAGGGGGCTTAGCCTAGTCCCTGGTCTCCACACCAACTATGGATTTTTTTTCTCCTGTACGGCTGCTTCCATATTAGCATTTCCTAAGGGCCTACAAAACTGTTTCATTTCATCTGAACATATCACAATCCCTTTAGTGCATCTCTATTAGGAGAGCATGTTGCAGCTTAGTTCTCTTTTTCCTCTTGAACTGCTCACATAGCACTGCTGGAGACAGTGAAAATTGCTGTTCTTCTTCTAGACAAAAAAATAAAAACCAACGCTCCCCCCCAAAACCCCCACATATGTAGTTTAATTACTCTTTGAAGCAGAAAAAGTGGAAAGTTGCTTTTCCTGCATCTGATGATGGCTCTGTGTGTCTTGCAATTTTACTGTAAGATAGACCCTGTGTGCACTTCTACTTCTAAAGATTACAACAGTTTAAACACAACAGGAAGCTTCACAGGGAAAAGTAAATAAAATTACTAGCTACCATCAATGTGTGGTAATTTATAGTTCCAAACAGCAACCCTAACTACTGCTAGCAGCTTGTAAATTGGAATGGATTACTAAATTTCACATTTTCCTTGTGACATGTTATTTTTTGAGGAGTGAGTGGAATCACAAGGGCAATATTTGTTACTACAAAATGGATAAAAAAACTGTGCATACTTTTTACCATGCCACTAACATAACTGAGTGTACTAAATTATGCCACATAGTGAACTAATAAGCAGTAGCGTTACCTGAAACTGCCATAAGCTCCTGCCTGAAAGCTCAATTTTCAGTGGTTACTAAGAGTGAACATACAAAACTGGATGTCAGCTCTGATGCTGCACAAATGCCCACTCAGCTGCTCACTCACTTCCCTTCCTCAACAGGACATGGGGAGAAAATGAGATGTAAAAGCTTCATCAAAGCTTGATCAAAACAAAGACAGGGAGAGCCCTAATGCAAAACAGACTCAGCCTGGGGAAAGCTAGTTTATTGCCAGTTAAATAGATTTGGGTGGTCAGAAACAAAGAGAAGAAATGAAACACCTTCCCACTGTCCTGCCATTTGCTTTCCCAGGCTCCATATCACTTCCTCACTCCCAGCTCTCTACCTGTTCTCCCTTGAGCAGTGCAGGGAGACAAAGAATGGGGTTTATGGTCAGCCCATAACAGACCCTCTCTGCTGTTCCTTGAGGGCACACCACCTGCCCCCCAGGGCCCAAGTGCCATCCCTGTTGGGATCTCTCCTCCCCTCCATCCCTCCTTCTGCTCTCCTCTCGGGGCTTACAATGGAACAATTGACCTGCAGGCAAAACAGCAAATCCCACGCACATCCACCCAGTTAATCAACATGGGTGAACAGCTACGGACAAACTTTGGACCTACTATTTACTGGTCTTATGCTGAGTGAAAAAATCCTTGCCTTCCTTATACATAACTCCTAGTGGTATTATAGTTTCCAGGCTCAAGCATCTGTGAATTCATCATCCTTTAGATCAGAAACAGGACGCTCTGGCAAGCAGGCTAGAGGGGGTCTGCTGCTCTCACTGTGAGACTCCCAATGCTGGCCTTGCAGCATAGCCCCCAGGTTGCGCTTGTCAGCAGTCAGTGGCAGTGTAGAGTCCACCCCAATTAACAGGCAGATGGGAATTGTGCAGCAGAATCTGGAAAAGCACTTAAGACCTCAGGAAGGCGATAGATAATCCCATTGTTCTCCAAGACCAATTGTATTAGCATGTGAATGGATGAAGTGACTTCATCGGCTCAGCAGGTACGTAATGCATGAACAGGGCAGGCATCCAAAGAAGTTACTGCCGGTATTTAGTATCTGTGAGTCTCCCTCCTCTTGCAGGAATGGAAGTCGCATGATAATTTTGATAAGTGGAACTGCAATCGCGGTGGGTAGCTCGTAATAACGCATCATCATCATCATCATCATCATCATCATCAAATCTGTTTGTGTTTTACAGAGCTTCTACACAAGCTGCTACGAAAGAAAAACGCAGTCTAGTTTTAATAGTAAAATAGACTCTGTGTGGAAAAGACGATAGTAAAGTTCCTGCCAATAACACAGCACATTAGTCAAGAATATTTATCCAGCTCCAAATATTTCAGACTCTTTAAATTTAAACTGATAATTATTGCAAGAAGTTAGGTCTGTTTCTCATACTATTTTGCTATTAATTTGTTATTTTCTCCCAAAGCAGCAACAAATGTCATGTTCTGCACAAATAAAATGCTTTAAATTGCTCTCCTTCAGATCAAATATCCAGATTTTCATTTTGGCTGTATCTAATGGAGTATATTTAGAAAAAACTTGGAAGTGTGTTTTCAATCTACTAAAAAATTCTGGTCAGGACTAATCAGAATTCAGATATCATTCTTACAAATTATGTCTTGATCCAGACCCCATAGGACTCCTGAATTTTGATTTTCAGGTTCTGCAGGCAGGTGTTTAAATCTATGCTTCCATCTGTGTCTGGAAGTGCTCTGGCCTTGAATACGTGGCAAAATTTGTTATCCATCTCATGCTTTTATCCTTTATCAGACTGAAGAAATTTTATGTTCCTGTTCCTACATGTTCTGAAAGAAGACTCATTCTCAAAACATGCCTTCTGGATCAGACTTCTGCAGATAACCCGGTAATTCCCACCACTTTAAAAAAACCCAGGCAGGTAAGAACTCTAGGGAAAATAAGTTATGTTACATAAAAGGCCCGTGATTAGAGCATTTCTTTGAGAGAAGTAGGACCTGAAATAAAGTTTTTCTCTGCTTGCAAAGACACATGCTTCTTTCAAGGTCCATTAGCCTGGCTGCACTATTTGGTGGCTATACATGTTGATGGCACGCAATCCATCCTCTTGTGGATTTCCTTACAAACAGAGGAGAACTCATAGCATCTTGTGCTACAGATAGTACAAGAAAGAGCTTGACAAAGTAGCCTATTGATTAGAATGGTCATCTGGAAAAGAAGGTTCGTGGCTGAAATTTCTGCTCCAAAGAACAGTAATTTAATCAATGACTGTGTCAAGTAATAGGGAAGATATGGATAGGACTGGGATGGGTTTCCCCCTCTTTTTCCTTCCAGATCTTGCTGGAACCAGAACTCTGAACTTTTGACTGTTAATCAAGTCAAACTAAATTTGTATCCAGTGGACCAATTCTCTACTTGACTAAAAGGTTTAAACATTGGGTTCCAAGGTTGCCTGGTCTTCCTATCCACATATCTTTAGAGATGGCTGCCAAGAGTATTACAGTATTAACATAAATGGCATTTATATGGCAAATATACACTTTCATGAGCTACACTCAAGTAAAATAAATCAAGTGTTTTGAAAGACTGAAGATCTCCTCAGATTTGTAAAGTTCTAAGACCTATGAAATCTCTTATTCACTTAGGAAACAAAAATATTTATTCTATTGTTTCTTATTTCTAGGATAGTTGGAAGAATTTCAGAAGAAATCCTAGTTTTAGCTGAACATATGGTTCAGTTATACAGTTTATACCATAATGAAACACAAATAGAAATGCTTGTGTGACACTTTTAAGAACAAACTGGCTTGAAAATTTTGAGCGCAGCATTTTATTGATTGAATGACACAATGAGTTCTAGCATCCCTCTGCATTGCCAATGGATAATTATGATTATTACGAGGAGCATGCTTTGACTGAGAAGTGAACCAAGTCTCTATTTTCTATAGCTCTGAAAGACTACTTCCCTCTAGAGGCCATATTTGGAAGCACAAACCAGTTTTATATCACAATTTTCATTTTGCCTTAAAAAAAAAAATTAAAATTGATATGAATTATACCTTTCACCGTCCAATATAATTAAAAGGAAACAACATCCCTAGAATTGAGAAGTACTTCAAGCATTCATACAGCCGAATACGTCCATTTTAAAGTCACCAGAACAAATCCTTAAACAACCAGATGCAGAGAAAACCCACTTTGCCAAACTTTCACGCTGAACTCCACAGATCATTACCCACTATTGCAAGAACATAAAAAAGTGACTTGTGAGAGCTGAAATCATGCATAAATTATTTCCAAATTACAGACTGTCAATTCCATTCCTTCCAGGGAGAAAAAAAAAGAGACTAAAAAAATAAGAGAAAAACTATGTTAATCTTATGAAATCAGGTTTTCTCAAATGGTTTTCACTGAATAAGCAGAAGTGTTAAATATTTTAATTTGAACATTTAAAAAGTGTGTCCCTACTCATAGTTTAACATACAGGATATTCCACACACATCTTTTTCTCACAGGTTGTTCTAGAAAGCACACACTTATGTTACTAATAAGAAGTGCTAATTGACTGCTTTCTCAAATTAATCTTAAACAGAGGAGGTTTAGATAGAATATCCACAAATTTAAAAAGCAACCCAAAAGTCAAAGACCAAAAACTGCACCCTGTGTTCCTTACTCCATCTGTACATGCCTCAGAAGGCAGGGTGGAGACACTTTGATCTGCCACCAATATCTCCTGTCACTTGTGTAAATGGAGAAGCTTTGAGAAGTTTAGTCTCTACAGCTGGAGCAACCTCTGGAGGAACAGACACAGTTTTGTCATCTTGCCTCTCTTTTCTGGTTCAGAGCCATTTTGTCAAATATGCAGCTGTGGGTTTCTTCCTGCTTTCATAGGGTGACTGCCAGGGACCTAGGTTTTTCCTTCCCATTCCTCTTCAAGCTTTGTTTCCCAGTTCTTTCCACACAGCCTTTGCCCAGAGCCACGTCCTTCCCAAAGCTGTTGAGCCTAATCTCTCACTCACCCTATGCTTTTTACCTCTGTGAATTCCAGTCAGCTTCTTTCTTCCACTCTCTATTCTCTGCATACCAAATTGTCCCATTGAATTTGATTGTGATTTGGCCATGTATCTTCTCTGCCAGACATCAAATCTTTGCTGGAGGCGAGAGGGTATCCAGGTGATGTCCTTGATGGAGCCAACGGTGTTTAAGCCTACAATTTAAACAAAGCACAAACACTGCCTTTTAATCTGAGTCTTTTTTGCATTTGGATTGCTCATGTGAGCTCCCTGGAGCATCCAAGTCCATGAAATCTCCTGCCAACTGCTTTCCCCAATGTCCAGTCCTGTTTCTTAAAACTTTCCCTTGCACATTACCAAAATCCTTTCCCCTTCTGCAAATATATGCTGTTTAGTTTCAACTTTTCTAGATATCCAAGAGGAAAAGATTCATATAGTGATAAAGAGAGACAGCAGCTCCTGAACACAGTTTCTCCCTAAGGATAAAGCTAGATATTATAGATGATTAGCTAAACTCTGTCATTGCTTAAAATTACCTCCCCTCCTGTCAGACATTTATGGATGAAGGTAGGAAACACAGATTTATTTAAACAGTATGATTGCCCTAATTTATTTTGTATATAGAACTCTCCCTCCAGTTTCCTCAGCAAAAAGCAAGGCTTCTCAAGGTAGATCCAGGTAATTTGCATTGATTCAAGACCTCTCTTCTACAATATTTATTTTCTTTAGGACCATCTTTCAGCTAAGTGTTTGTTCTAAAGAGTCCTTTGACAAAAATTCCTCCTCAAGCTTAGCGCCTTGCACGCCTACCTGCACTTTCTTACCGTTTTGCAGTCTACACTCCAAGGTCCTGTCTGTGTTTTTGTCCAGTGACTATCCTTATCCTTTTTTCTCTCTTTCCTCTGAAAGACAGGAAACTCACCTCCCTACTTCCAGTGATCTCCTTACGTGATATATTGCTGATCAAAGTGCTTTCATTAAAACCATGCACAGTAACACTGCTGTAGTCTAAAATATGTTCGGAAGGGCCAGGAACATATGCTGGCAAAAGCATTTTAATAGTCATTTAAATAGCATCACTATACAAAGCTTGCAGTAAAAGCAACCTGCACAAACATAAATTATATAGAAAACCTTGCCAAATCGCGGTGCTGGTTTGCTCTACTTCCACCTGCATGGGAAATTCTGTTCTGTTTTGAAATCATGGCCTGAGGCCTCACAGGATGAGGCTAGAGTATCCCCAGCAAGTGGTAGGGGAAGGAGCATGCTCAGTGGTGGCAATACAAAAAAAAAAAAATTTTTTTCTGAGTCTACTAAACAAAGAGTTTTTCATCAAACTCTAATTCAGCAGCACCTAAGCAATCTATGACAGGAACAAATGAACACCTTGATAAGCATGCAAAATTTGATTCTGAAATGCATGTATATATTAAAGTTTTTCAGTGAAGTAGGTGTGACAGCTCATCATGGATATGATGAGGTATGCTAATATTACTGTCAAAAACAAACCAAAAGCCCAACAATGGAACGGTTCAGACAGCGTGAAAAAAACCTAACAACCTAATAGTTGTGGTTTAGTAAAATCATAGTGGTAAAAGTTTGGGTTTTTTTCATGGGCAACTGCAGAATTCACCACCTGGCATCTGAAATAAACTTGCTTTAGCCCATCACGTCTGTGAATGTGCATCCGTGACTCAGATCAATTACAGTTCGCTAGAGCCTGATATATAAACTTGCTGACTGAAACATGGCCCCTTCACCTGGCAACACTTGAAGCACTTAGTTAATAAGCAGCATGAATCATACTTAAATTTACGCAACTCTCTCCAGCCCACAGGATGCATTCTCATGAAATTCGAGCTGGGCAGTATGTGTTGCATCATACTAAGGGTCCTCAGTGAGGGCGCTGGGCCTCTTTACATTGAGTGCCCTGAAAAACAGTGGTGACAAAACATATTCTGAATAAAAATCAGCACTTATTAACTAAACCACAGACAATTTGTACCTTGAAGCAATGCCTAGTATAATTTTTCCCCTCTCTCCTGCCTTTCCTACAATGTATGCTATAAGGATTCTCTTTATTTAACTTACTAGATAACTTACTAATTAGAAGCTGCTCTTCAGCCAACTAAAAAAGAGGCTGAAACAGCTTTTCCAGTTAGCTACATACACTTAGGTGAGTCACACAGAAATGCGTGCATTCATTTTCAACTGCTTCCTTTAGATATTCAGAGCGATGTTAATTCAGTTCTCAGAAAGAGAAAACGAGGTACACACAGAACATTACTCACTATGTTGTTCCTCTTAGGGGTCATCTTTGGTATCAAGGACACTAAGAAGGACAAGGTAGTCTGGATACGGCACTATTGTTTCATGGGCCATGGCACTATAAAAGCGGTAGTGTCTTCTAATTGATTACTGGCAGTACATCTTTCCAACTGCAGCTTTGAAAACACGATTGATGACAGCAGGGATGATTTAAGTTAGCTTTTACCACAGCTTACGGAGAAAAGGTTGACAAGAAATTATTTGAGGTGTAGAAGGCTGAACTCAGTCAGACAGTTTCATTTTCTTGCTATTCGCTTTGACAGCTGTAGTTCAGATTTCTGGCTTGTGTTGCTCATTACGTTTGTTTGTCCTTCTAATTTTGCTGTTGTTAATAACTTTATGATCCAAAAATACTGACTTTGTTAATGGTATTTTTTCAATATATAAAAAAGTATTTTCTTTTTCAAAGCAAACATCCAGACAGATTTTCCTCCCACTTCTGCAGAAAGGTACATATGGCAATGGGTGATACTTTTGTGAGGCAGATTAGGCTCTGCATCTCTCATGCTATATCAGAAATAAAAACAAACTATGCTCTTGCTGGAGGTCCAGTGGCCTGACTGCTAAAAGTGCAAGTAGTGAAGAATATTTTTTGTTTGGTTGGTTTTGTTTTTGTGTTTTGTTGTGAGGTGTGTTTTTTTAAAAACATTAACTGTGCTTGCACAGCAATGTAATTGAAATTCATCAACTCTGTCCTGAATGAGTCCTCGCACATCAAAATGGAATTCATATGTATGTTCTTTCAAAGGAAACGGTGACACATAGTAGCTGGTGTCCCAGTCTGAATGACTGGTGATCAGAAATACAGGATATGAAGATAAGTGAACCATTCGTATGAGTGAACATGAGCACAAAGACTGCCACTGCCAGCTTGCTCTGAACTGAAGTCAAAGGTACGACTCAGCCACACAAGCAGCACCAAAGGAGCAGAAATCCCCTTGGTGGATGTTTTCTGGCTCCTCTCTGGGATGCTCTTCTCATTAGGTCTTTCTGGTGTTTTCACAAGTAATTTTTAAACTCTCAGTGTTCACTCTCCCCCCACTGGTTGGTTTTCCCATAAAATCAACTGTCTGTCCTTGATTTCCTTTTTCTTCTTTCCATTCCTGTTCCAGGAGACCTTTGCTAAAGGCTGGATAAATATACAGCCCACATAGTAAAATGACAAGATATCCAAGTCTGGGGGACCTGAACCTTCCAAGAATTGTTTTGCTTTTACTTACTGTTTACAAGGCATAAGGATTTCAGTGTGCTACCTGTTGTTGTTCTTGGTCTCAGTTCACTTGTACTGATTTATCACTTAAACGTTTTATGGAGTAGTTTAGATGCAATTTAAAGGTAAAATTCTTCCCTGTCCAGAGCTACCTAACTTACAAAAAAACCCCAAACAGCTGGGATGAAGAAATGCATGAAAGTCAAGTACGTCTCAGATTTGAACACGGGGTTTGGTCTTCCTCTCTCTCTTGCTCGCTGCCTTTCACTTCAATGTAGGAAAAATTGTGCATTCACAACACAGAAAAGAATGGCAAAGAAATTAATTGCATATTGTGATTTTAATTCCATTTAACTAAATTGCTAAATGTTTGACCTTTCTTTTATTCATGGAATAATAATTAACTTTAAATTCTTCAATTATTTTAACAACTTAAAATGGTTCAGCTTTCCAGATTCAATAAAATAAGTTACTTTCTTCTAAGAAAATATCCTGGGATGACCTAATGCTATAATTACGTATAAAACAAGTATAATACAAAATACTGCTAGAGTTTTACTAATTCAGTTATGAAAGAAATGAGAGGTGCATTAAAAGCTACTTTGAAAATTCATTGTAATTCCTTCAAACTGTTATAATTTTTGTCATCCTCTCTGAGTGAAAACAACTCACCTTCACTATATGAGACTAAGCTACAACTTTGGCTTGTTTTGGAGTTTTCGTTGAAACCTGAAGTTGGAGCCAGGATCTCTAAGAGAAATAATGGATGTTTTAAAAATTTTAGTCATAATAAGGAGAGAGAGCACCTCATTTTAAACCTACAGGGACCCTAAAGTTTACTTTGGGAAGGTTGGAAACGGAGAAATAAGAGGGAGAGAGCCACATGTAATAGCCAAGACAAACAGTACACGTGTACAGTGCCAGAGAAACAGAGCTGAGCACTGGCTAAGAGACAGAGCAACACTTCTGTGTAGATGCAGAAGGCTGTTTTCCTCTCTAGGCAAAATCTCAAAAGGGGAAACAAATAATTTCAAAGAGAACTTCAGGCATGAGTTATGTAGTTATACCACCTTGTTAAAAAGTTGTAGAAGAGATCCAGGCAGATCCTAATCTCCTTCTTAAAAGGAGGTGTCATGGATCTCGGTGGAGACCTCCACCTCTGACACAAAAGATTACAGGTTTTTGCTTTATGAGAAAGTGAGATGGCAAGTATTAATTGCCTTGGCCAACAAGGAACACAATATTAGCTTGAACAAGAGACAGTAGGGTATATCTCTTCAAATGAATGGATGTGAACACCTCTGTAGTGTCTTCTCCCAGTTCATAAACATCGCATCAATCAGCTTGGACTGCAGTAGGTATCCTTCATCCAAGCTGTCACCTCCATTGATAAGGGTAAAACTCCAAGCTGTGTAATGCAGACACCACAGAAATCTCTCTTCATTCCCCCTTCTAAAAGCACCTCATAGGCATTGGCCAGGGCATGCCACAGGGGAAGATGCATCAGGATCCTCTCCAAGAGTCTCCTTGGAACAGAACAGCAGTCACTGTGCATGACCCTGACAAGGTCACTGTAATATTAATTATCCTGCCTAGTCTAATTAAATGCCAAAATATGGTCGTGGTTATTAAAAGAAATATGGCAGATTTTCCTCAATTAGGCTAATGAAATTAGCACACAACAAGAAGTCTTCAGCAGCCTTAGTCTCTCTCCTTTCCAGCTTTGAATGTTGAAATATTATCTTCTCTAGTGAGTTGATGTGGAAGCAAGGACTATCCCAATCCTCGAGAAACACCAGCCCCAGCAAACCTAGGTCTCTCCCCTTAAGGTCAAGTCTGGATTTAACTGAAGGAATTTTCACTGTCCATTTGGCTTCTTTCTCCTGTTACGGTCCTTCTAGCAGGTATGAAACACTGGACAATTACAACAGCAACATTTCAAAGCCAATTTGCACAGATATGAATGGCTAGCCCATGTTCAAAAGTCATTCATTTTGAACATCCAAGATGAGGTTGAAGAGAAAAAATTCTTTTCCCACTCAATTCAAAGTTAAAGAGAAAGAAGCAACCCCTAAAATATCTGTTATTCCAGACGTGTAATCTGCTTGCATTTTAAAAGAAATAATTTTCTTTTTCAAAATAAAAAAAAGCACCCTGTAGGCTATTAAAATCCATCTGCAAAATTCCTTGACTCCAGATGCTATTTATATAAGAAAACAAGTTTAAGAGGTTCATTTTTGCATGAAGGATGCACACTGCATGGTTGTCTGTAACTCAGCTCATCCTTGACACTACACACGGGCTCTTGAGTCGCTAGTTGATGGGGCAAGGCTGGTGAAGAAAGCTTCATTAGCTGCTTTGACTCTATGACAGTTAATTACTCTGAAAGAGTTTGAGTGTGGAAGAACAGAACAGGGCAAGCAAAGCACTCACAGTGGTGATTTTCATTCCATTATTATGCTTTGCTGCTGTTGCTTTGTTTTCCAAACCAGAATGACTGCAATATAACTTATGAGAAAGTCAAGGGCATATCAGAATGGAGTCAGTGAATGTATGCATAACCCGAATCTGATCAATCTTACAGGGATAAGTACATAAAAACTGTCAAAATTTCTCTCTAGACCATGAGATACAGCATATTATTCCATTATTTTTCATAGCAGAGAAAAGCAGGAGAGGATTGGATAAAAAGCATCCGATATGAATTTGAAAAAAAAAAAATCCAAAAAATCTATGCAATGAGACAAGATCTCCAAGAAGTGACACAATTGAAATTGAAATGAATGTCACAGGGCAGCTTCTCACACTCTAAAGACATCATGTAGAAGGGCTATGGTTGACTCGTGGTCAAAGTGATATGCAACACACGCCTCTGGAGACAATATAACTTGTAGAAAGTACAGCTACAGGTAAAACTTGCCACATACATTATGTCTGAACAGCAAAATTAGTTGTGTCATTTACACTGTGTTACAGGCTGCCAATAGCCTTGTTATAATTACCCTGTACAGCATTTTACTTAATCTTCCTGTCACTTGTAAAAGGTGACATCCACATAGCAGCAGGAATCCTCCTTCAAGAAATCATATAACAAAGCCACCAGAAGCATAAATTTAAATGCACATACAGTATAAGGGGAGGGGAAAAGAAGGTTGCTTGCTTCATGAATATCTATGATTTTTGTATCACAAGAACTTATTTGAACATTCCAGTGGATTGAATGGGTTAAACAGGGAACAGCTTTCCTTGTTATTTATTATTAATGACATTTTGTACTGACTACATATCTTGGCTAGAGATCCCTCAGCTTTCCTCTACAATGAAAGCATTAATTCCCAAAAAAAGGATTCCATTGCATGTGGAAAGAAAAAGCAGGACATAAAATTAGACGTTGTCATTCCAAATCATAAAAGTCTCAAGATTTGCTGCCTCCTTGTTTCCTAACACCAAGTCCAGTGCTGCCACTGCTAGTCTGTAAGAGACATGTCTGTGCCTTTTTAAAGACCCTGCTCCCCAAGTGCAGGGATAAAGGTGAATAGAGAGTCAGGGGTACAGTGGGGCACGGTGGGTTTACCTAGTTATACAGTGTCACCACTAACAATTATGGACCATCTTTGCCTGCCTTGGAATCAGACGTGAATAATTCTTACGGTCCTAAAATGTCCTGAAACACCTCAGATGCTGTTCACACTAAACAGCCCCATACACATCTTGTCTTCTAAGAAAACATCTGTCTGCATGTGGCGGGTATTCTTGCCCAGCGCTGCAGCTGGTGTCATCTTTCTTAACACAAAACTTTCAACTTCTTCTAGATTTCCCACAAGTTAAAAAAAAGTAACAAGGCTGAGAATAGAGAACCTGTCTATCTGTTCATCAGCTCCCACTCCCTATACATTATCCACTCCCCTCCCAAGCATCCGTTTTATCTCAGAGCACTGCAGTGAGGCAGAAAAGTGATTTGCTTAACATCAAAAAAGCTCTGCAAGAGAGCCAGGAACTGAACCTGTGTCCCCTGACTCCCAATTTAATGCCTTGCCTACAAACACCCTTCTTTCTCTGTAAAAGTAGAGGGACATGCTTGGTACTAAACTTAAATTGTGATGTAGACTAAAGGCAATGTTCCCTCCCCACTCCATGTGTAATAGTCAGCTATTAGCAACTCTACAGCTGAGGTAGTAAATAACCTATTTTCCCATTGTTTCATATGCAACACATGAAATTAATTTCCTGTGCCCCCTGACTCTTAAAAGTGAGCTGCTTATCTGCCTCTCTTGTCCACATTCAAGGCAATCTTTCGCAATAAATTAAAGGAAATACAGCATGTTCACAATGACTGGAAAAGAATTGTGTGGTAGCCCATAAATCAGCAAGAAGGCTCTCCCAGAACAACTTGTTAGCAACTAATGTGGCATTTGTAGGAAGATGTCTGTGACAGTGTTCTTTCTGAAAGCAAAATAACCGCTAACTGTTTGCTAGAGTTTTCTCCTCTCCTGCTAAGTAAAGCATCAATTAGATGAGCACCATTTAGAGTTGCACAGTTCGACACCTCTAATCCCTTGAAGGCTGCTCTTGTGCCTTCCCTGCATGCTTGCATAAGAATTACAGGTTGCTTGTCAGCTTGAACAATCATTTTCCTATTTAAAGAAAAAAAACCCAAACCACACAGAGAAAGGAAGAAAAAGAAAGACAAAGAAAGGTTTCCCCATGCAATATATAGAAATTGTTCTGGAGGTAGTGAACAAGAAGTAGTTTATCCTCCCAAATCACCCTGAATCTGAATTGTATCTGATCAGAAGCAACATTCTATGCCATGTCAAACATGGTCTTTCTGTGGTTTTTCCTGTAGCTGATTCTGTTGGCTTATTTGGTAAGTGACTAAAAAGTGGAGGGCCAGGGTCTCACAGGGAAGGTCTGACTGTGCAGAGCAAACTGTTCCCAAAACAGAGCCACTGAGAGATGGTCAGTGAACTGCATGAGAGTGAGCATGCGGGGAAAAACAAAATTCCCAGAACTTCCCAAGACTCTGAGCTCCCTTATGTCTCTCCACCTATTTTAGATCAGAACAATTAGGCTTACAGGCACTGCAGAGATTAGTGTAGAAATATTAAGTATTTTTTCAGTTTTATGATTTTTGGGCGCAACAAATTCATCTCGTTCAGATACTCTTAGATGTTCCCAGCTGTGCATTGGCCTCTACAGCTGTAACATGACTTGCATGGCCTGTTACTGCCCGTCCAAGCCCTTTCCACATCAGATAACACTGTTGTTACAGATGGAGACTGTCAGAGAGATCAACATTAATATGGAGTTCTCAGTTGTGCCACAGATGTTACTGTGGCTACAACACAGCATCAGCTGATGCTTGATAAATTTTGGGGTTTGAGGGACGCGCCAAATTCCCTGCACATCCAGAATGCCCATTCACCCACTGAAAGAGGAAGCAAATTTCCCTTGGAGACTGATAACTCACTTTTCTGTTAGCTTTCAAAAGGCTTGTACATTTGAGCAAAATCTAGAGTCATCTGCTGCATCCAAGAAGCCAGAAAATCCCTATGGAAAGAACAGACATACAGGCTGCACAACCTGTCTATATCTGAATCACAGTTCTGAGGCAGAAAAAAAGAAAATACAAATTTGTACACCTGTTTTAAAACACCTGCCTAAATGCAAAGCTGTAGTAAACCAGGTCATAGCAATGTGCATGCTAATAAGCATCCTGTTGTGCTATCAGAAGGTTCAGGAGGAATCATGAAAAGCATTTAATGTTCCCTTTTCTATCCCTTCGCAGCATGTGATTATAGTCAACCCCCCTTTTTTTTTTTTTTGTAATAGACTTAGAAGCATGCAAACGGTCTTTTTAATTGTTCATGAGATGTCATTAAATTTTTCTTCTACGTTTAGAGTTCATTCTTCTAATCAGCTGTTTGGTCCCTTCCAGACAAATGTAGGAGGCTGCATAGTTTCCTTTAGTTTTTTTCTTTAATAGAAAATGGAACTTCAAAGTGAAATGATTAGAGATTTTAATTCTAAAAAAACCCCATACACTTGGGGGGTTAATTAGCATTTAAAAATGGACTTTTGTTATCAAAGCTAAACTATCTGACCTCAGCTTTATGTATTCATTGTGAATTCAAATGCTTCTGAAAGAGCCTGATTTATGATAGATTATTAATTTATTTCCACCTTCATTTTGCTGCCTGCAAACCACAACCATGGATCAACACTTAAAAAAACTAGGAGGATTAAGGACCCTATTCCTAGAAGAAAGGCATACGTTTCAATAGACAAGGTGGTATGAGCATCACCCTTTTTATTCCTTCTGTGGGTAAGAGACCTCTTCTCAAACTCCTTTTAGAGTGGGAAAAAAAGATACTCAAAAACAGCATTAAAACAATAACTGCACAAATGTTCTGTTTAAGTACAAATGGTTGCAGGAACTAGAAGGAAAACTATTGGCAAATACAACAGAGTTTGTCCTCAGAATATGAGATGCCAGTTTTATAAAGACCCCTCCCAAATATTCATCAGATCTGGTAATGACAGGTGAGGCACCATGTCCCCAAAGCCAGGCAAAGGCTGCAACTACCTGTCAGTTTAAGTGACGAGGTCATGAATACTACAAAAAGAAAACAAATATTTAACTCCAGGGGAACAAGCAACATGTGTGTTCTGTTTCTCTTTCCAGTGATTGGATTAGACACTCAAGGGATTCCGTTTTATATGAAGTTTCAGTCTTGATGCCCGAAAGATAGGCTGGAAATAAATCCCCATAGACTGATGTCTATAGAGCAGGTATTTGGTTATTGCAGCGCTGGTGGTGAGGGGGATCTCTCCTCCTAACTCACCCACCCTTGTCAGGCGTTGCGGTACATTTATACAGTAAATTAGGCTTAATGTTGCATATGTCATTACAGCATCACTGCATTCGTGCCAGAAATAATTTACATAGGATGATCTCATGGTTATTAGATTACATTTTGTACTGCGCTTGTGCTTCCCCAATTCGGGGGTCTTTGAGGGTCTTTGATGAAGGCTCCTAAAGTCTTCTTCGCACTTGAACTTTTCAACTTTGTCTTCGGTACATGCGTAGTTATGGTGCTCCTTCGTCCATCTGGTCTTAACTGGTCTAAATTCTTTGTTTTGTGGCTAATTGGCTTGCTCTTGCCAATTTCTCATTAATACTACACTTATCTATCTCTGAAACTATACACCTGGTGAGTTTTTTTTCTCTCCTTTTGTCTATTCAGCATTTAAGCAACGAGTTAACCATATACTGGCCATTACATTGTATAAAAAAAGTTATTCATATCAGGTTATATATGTATCAAAGGTTATGATTATCAGGTTATATAAGTATAAGGTTATATATGTATAGAAGTTATGATTCAGGTTATATACGTATCAGGTTATATAGGTATGAAAGCTATGATTCAGGCTACATAAATAAAAACTATAATTCTGGCTAAACAAGTATAAAAAGATATGCTTCAAGTCATATAGATAAGAAGTCATGATTTAGGTTATATTGATATTAGGTTACATAGAGGTCTTATAATTCAAGCTAAATACGCACCTTGCAACTGTAATCTAGGTTATATAAGCATCAGTCTTCTAAATACAAGCCTTGTGGCCTTATACCAGTTCTTGTGCCTTATCATGAGGCCCAACACACTCAAAAACTAGGCCTAGAAAAGAGCTGAATTGTGCTTCGGTTTTGCCAACATGCACAAGCTCTTGCAAAACAACTAGCCATGCACTGTTTGCTGAAAACCAATCTGGGTATCCTCAAAGATAAATGAAAGCAAACTTAGTTCAGCTAGATACCACTATCACTGTGATCAAGCACATTTCTTTACTTAAACTTTCTTCTCTGCTTCTTTTTGTTGTTGTAGGGGGTGGGAGGGCATAGGGTATTTTTTATTTGGGGTTCTGTTTGTTTGTTTGTTTGTTTGTTTGTGGTTTCTTTTGCTTAGTTGGTTTGCTTGTGGTTTGGGGTTTTTTTGGTTTGGTTTTTTTTAACTTGTGTTATCCAAAACTATTTTGAACAATTCCAGAAGTCTTGCAGTCTAGAGACTTTAAAGCTATCCTGCCTTTTAGGGATCTATGAATGCTGGCAAGTTTATCTGGCACATTTTGCCTTCTTCTTCAAAGGTAATTAAGTTTTTGTTTTGTTTTGGCTTTTTTTAAAAGACACTCCAATGTTCAGGACTAGAAGGCTGGTGAAGAAACTGAGTGGATTGAAGGAGTAAGCAGATGTGATACCGTAAAAGATAATATCTCTACTGAATCTCTACTGTTAGATTAAGCATTTGGCAGATATCTTGTGATTGCTTGTGAGACAGGGCAGCAGAGAGATGACACTAAAGGTTAAGACCCCAAAACACTGAAGTGACCTGTGATTAAGCCTTGCTCAAGAGCAGACACCTACAGATATACCTCATGGAGTCCATGAAGACATCAGGTGTGCAGGAAAACATTGCTATCAGTGGGTGTCAGGTACATCACTTTCGCCTGAAAGAGAAATAGAACTTAATCACACAAGGATTATTTTAAAGATACAGTTTCTGTTGGGAGAAAAATAGATGAGGGTTCAAACTACAGACAATCGCAGATATATATTGTCCTGGGGTGACTGTGTGATACTGTATTCCATGTCATCTACCCTATGCCAGAAATTAATCCTGTGCCTTCCTGTGCTTTTAAGCTGTTTCTCAGGAGAGGGGGGAGAGAAGCCCGAAGAACTTTTCAGAGCAGTTTTGTGTTCAAGGACATATACGCTCCCCTGCATTCCTGCTGCTACAGTGCAGAGGAAAGGACTTTTCCTGCTTTACCCAGTTCTCGGCTTCTGCAGCAGGGAAGAGAGCTACATTCCTTTGCTTTTTACCTAGCTTGTTGTTCATAAACTGAGGAAAAAAGGATTTCCTAGGACTTTGGCTTCTTCTTCTCTTCTGGACTGTTCAGCAACACCAGAACATCACCGGGACGCCTTACACCCTAGCCTGGGGGGGTCCAAGCTGTACCCCAGCTCCGGAGAGAGCAGAGCCATCACCTACAAAGAACTCTGAAACTACCCAGGTTTTCTTCACAGTGAGAGGTTTTGTTATTTAACATCATTCTTATTTCCATGCCTGTGTGCACTTTGTTTGTTAAATAGTTTTTTTCATTTTCTTTGAGGAATTTCTTTCTGAACCTGGTGGGGGAGGGACTGCTGAAATCTGCCTTCTAACAGAGGGACGTTCATTTTGGATGTTCCTCCAAATTTGTCTCAAACCAAGACAAATAATATTGGCGCCCAATGTGTGGCTCGAGGAAAGTGAAAAAACTGTGATAATTATATTTTGGTTTTAATTACTTTGTAATGGGATAAAGTATTCACCATGTTGGTTGAGTTCATAATGTCTCTCTGGTTTGAGGTGCTAACATCTTTCTGGTCCCTAGGCCTGTTTGCCTATCCACAAATAGCCCCAATTTTGTCCTTGGTATGTAACTTTTACTGAGCAGGGGCATGAATCTGGATTTCCATTTTGCTGTGCTTGGTGATAATGATTTATAGAAAGTTCAAAGAGGTACTGGGGGTTGTTCAAAATCCGTACAATCTGTTGTTTTCCCTTCCTAGTCTCCGTCCCAGTTCCAGGAGCCTGTTTTGGGGGTTTATTAGTATTTGCACCCACTTTGTCAGAGGAGTAGGGGGTAGGGTTT
Source organism: Machaerirhynchus nigripectus (assembly GCA_013397975.1). Lineage (NCBI taxonomy): Eukaryota > Metazoa > Chordata > Aves > Passeriformes > Dicruridae > Machaerirhynchus > Machaerirhynchus nigripectus. The sequence goes on along the minus strand of VZRQ01006361.1, from coordinate 1,374 downwards.
CCCAGCCTTTCATCTCCCTATTCCCCTTTAAATCTGGCATGTCACCTTTTGAGAATGTGCACTTTCCCCTGGTTGTTAAAGAGACCACCTTCCTGGTATTTTATCTGGTAAGCTTCTGCTATATGGTCTGCAGCTTGTCTAGAATCAGAGCTGAGATTTCCATTGGGGCTGATGAGACACCTAACACAGATGTGGAAAAACCTGAGTGGTGAGGGGAATGGGAGGATGTGGTCCAAACTCTGAAGGAATTCTCTAACCCAATAGCTTGGAATTTCTCCCCGAACAAATTCAGAACCCAGCTGAGGTGGGGAAATACCTGAAAGAGAAATGCAATGATGACTCTAAGGAGAAAAAGGCCATTGCAATATGCTGGGCCTTGGCATATGCTTATCGCACAATGCTAGATACCTTATGGCAGCAGATAAAGGCAGAGGGGCAGGTAAATCAAACAGCAGACACCCCAGTCACTCAGACTGCAGCCAAACATGGCAGCGAGCCTAAGGCAGTTGCTCCTGTCACGAGAAGACAAAAAACTCAAGAAGACAAAAGAAACTCAAAGCTGATCACCCAGTGAAAGATGATGATGATGCGGGTGAAGGATCCTCAAAGCCAGCAACTGACTCAGAACCAGAAATTATTCTTGAGTCCATGTCCATGAAGGACCTTCCTAGCCTAAGAAAGGACTACACCTGATGATCCGATGGATCTGTATTAAGTTGGATGGTCCGTATTTGGGACACTGCAGGTGATGATGTAATGCTGGATGGTGCTGAAGTGAGGCATTTGGGATCCTTGTCTATCGACTATCGACCAAGTGATAGTAAGGGGGCCTGAACCTCTCACTCTCTGGACACGGCTCTTGAGAAGTGTGAGGAGAAGATACTTGTGCCAAGACGACTTCTATATGCAGCAAACCCAGTGGAAGACCCTAGAACAAGGGATCCAAAGCTTCAGCGAGCTAGAGGTGGTAGAGGTTTCCTACACAGATGATCCAGGACTGAGGAGTCCAGACAGGGTAAGAATTACAGCAGTGATGTGGGGAAAACTCATACGATTTGAGCCACAAGAATACACTTCTGCTTTAGCAGTGATGAAGGATGACAAGGTTGAGACCATGCATGATATTGGCAAAGAAGCTCTGAGCACACGCAGAGGCCGTGCATGGCCCAATACATGCAAGAATTGCAGCTGTGGAAACAGGTCTGCAGAAAGTAGAGGGTAAGGTGGAGAAGAATCACCAGGAACTCATGAAGGAGATTAAAGAGGGCCTTCTCCAAATCTCAGCAGTACAGNCCTTCTCCAAATCTCAGCAGTACAGATCAGAGGTTCTGTTACCAGACGTAGATGTCTCCCAGCTACAGAGAGAAGGTACAC
>VZRQ01006360.1:0-15504 GCA_013397975.1 Machaerirhynchus nigripectus | reverse complement strand
AGGGTGGCAGTGTCAGGGTGACAATGGCAGGGTGACAATGTCAGGGTGACAATGGCAGTGAGGGTGGCAGTGGCAGCTGCCAGGCTGGCAGCTCTGCCCAGTGCAGCGCAGGAGCAAAGCCGATGTTTGCTACGGCAGGAGGAGATCAGGGAGGGTTTCATCATCTCCCACCCCTGTGAGCCCCCAGGGGCTGTGGGAGCTCTGGACACCCCCCCCTTTCAGCCACTGAACCCACGCAGGTGCCCGGCCTGGCCTGGCACGGCTGGGATGTGAAATTCCAGAGGTAAAGGGCAGCTCCAGGCTCGGCAGATGTGGGAAATCTCGCTCCAGCCTGAGCTGTTGGAAGGGTCCCTTTCCACAGGGAACAGGGAGCAGAGCCCCGTTCTGTGGCCACATCTCAGCCTCCAGGACCTTCCAGCCCGAGCTCTCCCTCGGTGTGAAGGGGACGGATTAACCTTTTCCAGTTAATTTCCATAAACTCCAAACTAATTATCTTTTCATTCTTCTCCCATCCTTTCCCTGCCAAGGGACGCAAATCAGGACAGGGCTCCAGGGCTTTCCAAACCCTGCAGCATTCATCACCTGGAGCCTTGCTCCCGACAGGAACGCTCGGCACTGGAGCTTCTGTGCTGAGATAAAACCAGTCAGGGGCACTGGGACAGCGCTGGGAGCATCAACCTGCGGCCAGGCCTGAAGGGAAAAGACCATTCCATTCAGGAAAAGCCGAACCACTCCAGGAATGTCAGACTTTTGTGTTGCTGCCGGGGCTTTCTTCTGAGCCAGGACCCAGAAGAGGGAGAGAGCGGCAGGAGGGAGGTGGGAGAAGAGAAGAAGGAACGAGAAAAAGCTTGAATAAACAAAAATAAGATAAAGATTTTTAGGAAAAAAAAGGCTGCACAGAGGGATTGGGATTCAGGCCAGCTCCGTCTGCAGCCTTCCAAACCATATGATCCATCCAAGGAAAAGGCAGACAGCACATCTGAGCAGAAATTACAGGTGGCTGAATTAATTAGCTCCAAATCCCAACACCCCTAAACATCAGGCGCTGGGATTAGGGACCCTGAGCTGGTTTGCTGCCGAATCCCAAAGCCCAGAGATTATTTGGATTCAAACTGGAAGTGTTGCAGATGGGTTTGTTTAGGGAAGGGGAGAGCTGTCTGTGCCTGTTCTGCCTCCAGCTAAAGCACAAGGGCACCTTTCCTTTTTCCTTTTTCCCTTTTCCATTTTCCCTTTTCCCTTTTCCTTTTCCTTTTCCCTTTTCCTTTTCCTAGGATAACAAAACCTCAGAGCCTTCCCTGCCCTCTCTGGGCCTGATCCCACCGATATTTCCAGGTTTCCAGTTCTCCCCAAACGCCCCTGGCGCTGCAGGATGGGCAGGCAGGGATTCACCCCAAGGCCTCTTTCTGTCCTGGGTGCTGGTGGGACATTGTCCAAAGGAATTCCTTAAAATTCTGAAAATCCTGGGGTGTGACTCAATTTCATCCCAGAACATGGAAAATTTGCCAGCTTCTCTTGGTTTCGAGCCCCTAAAAGCTCCCCAGGCTCAGAAGGATTGGTCAGCATCAGAACTCATGGTTTTCCTGGTGTCACCATCCCCTCCCGGTGATAAAAATGGGTCATTCCCACTAAAAAAATGGATTACTCCCTATAAAATGGGAACAACCCTGGTTTAGCAGCAAGGGTAGAGCAAAGCCTTGGTGCTGGTGCTCACTCAGAAAAGGATTGGATGGGCAGAAAGCTTGGAAAAAAAGAAGGAAAAGGCATTTTTGGGAGAGCACAGCCAGTAAAACAGGGATCGTGGCAATCATCTGCTCATCCCAGATCCCTCCCCTTGCTTCCCGGAGCTGCCAAACCCCATCCCGAGTTCCTCAAGTTCCTGGGAAGGTGGAACTGGAATCCAGCAGCTCCTGTGGGGCTGGGTTTGAGTGCCCAGGCGCAGGCTCCAGGTGGCTCCGCAGGTGGCAGCAGATTTTCCCTGCCTGGAGCGCGGAGCTGTGCCAGGAATTCTCTGCCAGGGCCGCAGGAGTGGCGCGCCCGGGGCGGTGCTGCCGAGCTGGTCACACGGCGATGGCCAAAGCTCCCGGCCGGGCTGTTCCCTGAAATCCCCGGCAGCCCCTGGATGCCGCTGTTCCCTCCCGGGGACAAACGCCGGGCTCTGAGCAGGGTGTGAAAGCCGGGGGTGAGGTGGGGACGGGGAGAGCCATTCCCGGCTGGAGCCGAGCCAGCTCTCCCACCGCCTGCTCCCAAATCCGCCTCGGTGTTTGGGAACTTCTCCTCTCGGCTCGCCCAAAAAAGCGGCAGCTGGGGCAGGAACGCGCCTCCGTCACCTCCCCCTCCCGCAGGGGAAGGAATTCCCATTTTCCCGAATTTCGCTGCGATTCCTTCCAGCCTTTGCTGCTCCCCCGCTCCAGAGGGCTCCAGGAGATGCCCTTGCCCGTCCTTTCAGGCGTTCTCTCGGCACAGGAGGGATGCTTTTGGGGGGAGGAGGAGCTGCGCCGCGCGGGCTCGGGGACAGGGAGATGAGGCTGGCAGGAGCGAGAGCTCTGTCACCGTTTCTGTGACAACAAACGCGGGTGACGTTCGGCCCCGGGGGCAGCGTTAATGCGGGATCACGGAGCAGGTTTTAGCACCTGCACAGCCCGGCTGGCAGGGCCAGGGTGACCCAGCAGGGGACAGAGTGACCCGGCAGGGGACAGAGTAACCCAGCAGGGACAGAGTGACCCGGCACGGACAGGGTGACCCGGCAGGGACAGGGTGACCCAACAGGGGATGGGGTGACCCAACAGGGCCAGGGTGACCCAGCAGGGGACAGAGTGACCCATCAGGGACAGGGTGACCCAACAGGGCCAAGGTGACCCAGCANGCCAGGGTGACCCAGTAGGGCCAGGGTGACCCAACAGGGACAGAGTGACCCAGCAGGGCCAAGGTGACCCGGCACCCCTGCAAGAGGGGCAGGGCAGGGGAATGTCCCGAGCTCCGGGAGCTGCCGGAGGCTGAATCTGGCTCGATTCAAAGGCCAGCCCGGACCCCTTATCACAGCAAGCAGCTCTTTGTTGACTGCCAGCGATTCAAAACCCGGCCCTGCTCTGCACTTCCGGGCGATCCAAGCCCCCATTCCGCACTCGCACGCTCCCGTTCTCCCCCTGCCGTGTCCGGGCCAGCAAACCCAACCTGCGCCGCTTTTGTGCCCCGCTCCGGCTCCCGCTCCCCCGCTTTGTGCAGCCCCGCGCTGCCGCTGCCAGGCCGATAAACGCGTCCTGGTTACGGGCACAGAAATTCCCACCTCAGCGCTTCTGCCGGGCCCGCAAATGGGGAGAAAAAAGCGACTTTTCAAAGCATTTCAGATTGTGAGCGCTGCAAATGAGAAAAGGCACGGTTCCTCCCCAGCCGGAATGGAGGCAATTACCCTGTGAAAGAAAACGCCATTTCCATCCCTTCCGCCTCTGAAGCTTTTAGGATCCATCAGGTCCTTATTTGTGGGGACCTTCAGCGGTTTGGGGCTGCTCCGAGAGCGGGGAAGGAGGAAATTGCTTTGCTGTTTTCACACTGGTTAAATAAAAGTCTCTGAGAGCCTCGGGGGCTGAGTTTTTCTCTCCACAAAAGGCTGCAAACTTCCCTCCTCCTTCAGGCCCGAACCGCCGTGGCTTTCCGCTGATGGTTATGCACAGAACATGGAACGTATTTATATATAAATATACATTTACACCCCTCGGACCTCGCTGAGCAATTTCCCTGTGCAGGAAAACACCGGGGAATAATTAGGAATAACACTGCCCACTCTGATTCAGTTCGTTCTGTCAGGATCGGCTTTCTCCCGGCTGCCCCTTCTCCTGCATTTGCAGAACATTCCATTAAATTTCACCTCCCTTTGCTCCCCCTTTCCCACTCCATCTGGGACTGGAGGAGCTCTCCACCAGCAGCATCTGTGTTTAATCAGCTTTAATACTTCCACAGGCTATATATAAGTAAGGGAAATGTTCTGGACAGGGAATAATTATCCCTTTAATGACGTGGGAGAAGCTGGATCCGCTGCTGGGGGGCTCAAGGAGAGCAGGGGGCACTTCCAGGCTGGGGAGCAGCAGCCAGGACATGGATCTGCCCGAAATCCCATCCCATTCCATGGGCAGGGACACCTCCCACTATCCCAGCCTGGCCTGGGACACTGTTTTCCCTCATTTTAGATCCTCTCCCTACCAACAGGCTCCGAGAAGGACCAACAGCAAAAATCCTAAAATATTCCATGGGAAAACGTCGAGGAGCAAGGACAGAGCAGAGGCTCCTGGCTGATAAATGAGCTGGTTACTGGGGCCCCTGGCCTGTCCCAGTTTTCCCACACTTGGGAAGGTCGATCCTAATTAACTAATGATGGGAATTTATTTAAACCGCATTTATCCTCACGGGGCCACGCGCTCCTAACTGGAGCAACTTTAATTCCATCTGGAGGAAATGGGGTTTTTCACAGCAACAAAGTGACCAGGAATTAAAAACTTGGCTCCCACCAGGCAGGACCCACCCGTGGGTGCTCTCAGCCCGTCCTGGCTGTGCAGAAAAATCTCCTTTTCGCTGGGGTTTTGCTCTGCAGCTGGGCCTGGCTGCAGATTCGATGTGTGAGTGTGAAAAGTGCCCGGTTTTAAATTCCAATGGGTGCTGCCTTTGCACAAATAACATTCAGCAGGAGCCTTGCAGACGGGCTGCCACAAGAGCTGCGCTCCTGTAAAGTTTTGGTATCAATTCTGCATTCCCGAATTCATCCAGACAATCATGGGAGATTCTCTGAGCTCCTCTGAAGCCTCCGACCCCCGGGGCTCCGTTGTTAAATGTGTTTATCACGCGCGCACAAAGCCGGCAGCGAAACGCACGGGAGCTTTGTGCTCCGAAATCAGCGTTTTCCGGGTGAGATTCACCTCGCGGGGGGAACAAATTCAAGGTCAACGTCTCACTTAGCTCCGGTTCGGAAATCCCAAATGAGACTCTTTGATTGCGGGAGCTCAGACAGGGAAGGATGAGAAGCCGAGCCCGGCTGTGCCTCGCTGGTTGCCGCTCCCTCAGGGGAGGCAGAGGAACTCGCCAGCCCCCAGAAATCCTCGCCGCCCCCAAACACCGCAGCGGGGGCCCGGAGCGGCACAGAGTCGCTCCTCTCCTCAGACAAACACTGAATTTCCAGCGTTCGGGTGTCAGAGGGGGCTCTGCTCTGCCTGGGCTCGGGTTGGATTCATCATTCCAGGGAAAAGAAAGGTGGATGGAGCAGAGGGCAGGGATCAGCTGCTCCAGCTGAATGAAACATCCTTCTCCTCCGCGGCCTCGGGGTTCGTCCCCTCCTTCCCTCTCCGTCCTCTCTGGCGGCGGGATCGTCACGGAGCGGACCTTCAGCTCTGCTTTTGGGCACGCACGAAGCAAAACCATCGCCCCCGAAAACAATTTGCCCGTGATTAAAGATCCGCCGCTGCTAAAAATACTGAATGCAGGAATCAGGCCGAATAATGGACTTGGCAGCGTGCGGCAGAGCTGACAGAAGCTGCTGGCACCGTGCAGAACACAAACATCAAAAGACAAAATAGCTTCAGACACTCTGAAGCACTGGAATTTACTTCTTTTTTTCCTCCCCTTCTTGCCGATGCCGTTTTGCCAAGGTTGTTTGTGCATCCCTGTGTGATTCTGGATAATTCTTGAATTCTGGATATTCCCTGGAATGCCCCTGGGGTGGCTCCTGCCCTTGGGTGCCCCTCGCTGTGCTCTGAGCCACCCTCTTGGTTCGGAGCGGGAGCAGAATTGTCAGGGGTGTCCTGGAGCTTTTACTCCGCTTAATTTGCTTCCTCTTTTCCTTAAAGTGTTCTGGAAGTAGTTCCTGCGTTCCTCCTTCCCTCCCTAGGGGGGAGCTCTCTCAAGGTGTGTCCTGCCAGCTCCTTGTGTGGTCCCTGCTGTCACCGAGCTGCCCTTTGTTGATAACCCAGCCAATAATTGGCTTTAATGGCTTTAATTTGAAGGCTCACGAAGGGCCTGACCCAGAGAAGCCCCTGGACACCTCCCCGAGTGCAGGACACGGAATTCCCCAGGGAATCCACAGATCCTGGTGGGATCAGGTTGTGTCCAAGCTGGTTTTCCACAGGGATTTATTCAGTGCTCTGAACCTGCCTCACCTGAGGGAAGCTGCAGCATCCCCCAAGCCCTTCCCAAGGTGCAGCCGCTTCCAGGGTGACCTGCCCAGGGTTCGAACCCCTCTGCAGGGCCCTGGCAGCCCCTGGGGGAGGCCAGAGCGGAGATCAGGCAGGTTTTTGTGGGATCAGCTCCGTGCTCGGCGTTCCGGAGTCAGAACGCCCGGGAAGGCACCGGAGCCGGGAGCTGAACCGACACAAAGCCCGTCCTTTCCGCCCCAGGGAGCTCAGCCTCGGTCACACCTCAGGGTTCCATCCCTGCCTCAGGGCTGGGGGAGGGCGAGGAGAGCAGGGGGTGGAACAGGCCAAACCCCACCTCGCCAACCTCATTCCTGCTCTCTAGGCACGAGGAAAACCCCCCCAACACTTTGGGTGCCGCACGGTGCCACAGCTCAGGAGCCTTTGCAGCCAAGGGGCCGGACAGAAACTGCCAAGAGCCTCAGCAGCTTTGGCAGGAGCTGAGGAAACCTCTGGGGAGCTGAGGAGCAGCGATGGAATCACGTCTGGGAAGAAGGAAGGACAGAGGACGTGGGAGAGGTGAGGCCCTGGCCCTGCTGAGCGCTGAGGACACTGCAGGACGGCCGTGCTGCAGGACTGGAATGCCCCCGGCACAAAGGGAGCAGCTCCCGGGGCTGGATGTGACCACGAGGTGCTCTGGGGGCTGCTGATCGCTGCAGATCCTGCGGCCATCGAGCACTGAGCATCGGGGCTGGGGTGGTGTTTGCACCCAAACACAAACCCCCACAGGAGCAGGGGATTGGCCAGGCCTGGGGCCCGGGGGAGCTTTTGGAGGGGCACCCAGGGCTTGGTGTGGGGCTGGCGGCCACCTTGGCCACGACCTGTCCTCCTGCTCTGGAAAAACAGAGCAGAGCCACGTGAGAAGCACGCAGAGTCCGTCCAGCCCCGGCAGCTGCTCCTCACACCCCGATGTGCAATTAGGAGTGAGCCGGGCAGCAGCGCCCGTGGATGGCAGGGAGGGCTTTTTCCAGGGTCAGGGCATAATGACCCCGAAAGTTTCAAGACTGAGCACAGCGGAGCAGCCAAATCCTGCTGTCAGTCTGAAGCTTGTTAGCAACACTCCTCTGGCTGGGCTCGGGGTGATTAGTGAGCTTCCAGACCCTGGGAAGGAGCAAGGGCTAACAAGGTTTGGATTCCACCTCCCACCAATAAAAGCAGCCGTGCTTTCCCTTCATTTACTCGGCTGTCGGAGGCTTTTTGTTGTGTTTCTTAGAGGGAAAAATTGGTGTGGTCAGGAATCTCCCCTCCTGAACGCACTGACAGTAATAAATGTATCCAATTACTTCTGCTGGGATTTTTTTTTAATTCACTGGTGTTTGTGCAAACACTCCCACGAACTCAGGGAGTTCTGCAGGCATTAGATCCTTAACCAAGCATGAGAGCTGCGTGTGCAGGCACGGGGTAAATCCACACGGACACAAAGCATCCCTGGGAGCTCAGGAACGCAACCAACCCCGGATCTGTGTTCATCCAGCCCCTGGTGCAGAAATCCTGGATGCACAGGCACGGGCAGGAGCTCAGGGCAGGAGCTCAGAGCAGGAGCTCTGATCAGCACAACCCTCACGTCTCCCGCGTTTGCACCCCTCTGATGCAGGCACAGCCACAGGGAAGGTTCAAACCCTTCCTTCCAGAGGCAGGAATAGCAGCCTGCCGTTCCCAGAGCTCGTTTTCCTGATTAAAATGCTCCTGGGCAAAAGCAGAACATCAGCACGAATAACTGCCGCGTGCAGAATGAGGGACTGGGGGTGGGAAAATCCACTGGAGATGGGAAAATCCAGTGGAGGAGGGAAAATCCACTGGAGCCAGCTGTGGGTGCTGGCACCGCCGGTGCCCTGTGACGGGATCCCGCAGCACTGCGGCGGCTCCGCCCCTTCCCAGTTTGCCCATTCCCGGTCAATCATTAAAAATCATTAAAAATCTTCATCAGCGCCGCGCTCGGCCCCGCGCAGCGCTCGGGCTGCGCCTCCCGCCGCGGCCCCCAGGTGGCGCTGCGCAGCTGCCGCAAACCCCGCAAAATCGGGGTTTTTGTGAAAGAAAACCTTAAATCCCATCCCCGGGAGATAAACCCGGGCCTTGCTAAACTCCACCAGCCGCAGTTAAGCCTGACACCTGCGTGTGCGCCTTTGCCGTAACGCGCCTGGTGCTGAGCTGGCGCTGGGGCAGAGGCTGGGGGTGACATTCCCAGGACTGGGGGTGACATTCCCGGGGTTGAAGGGTGACATTCCCGGCTCTCCGCCTTGGCCAGGTGTTATCCCACATCCCACGGGAAGGACAGACCCTCCAGACCCTCTCCCAGACCCTCCCGAGGTCACGGAGGATCCCCCAGCTCACAAACCCCCTTTGCACCCCCCACGGAGGGGACTGTCCCAAAATCCCCGAGCGCCCCAAATCCACCCCGAACCCCTCCAGAAGCGCGCAGCGCAGTGCCCGATTTCCCAGCCGGATCAGCATTTCCTGCCTGTCCGGCCCCCCCAGGGCGGCACTCAATGTCACTGAGGTGGGATAATGCCGAGCGGATTTCGGGAGCGCAGGTTCCACTTAAGCGAATGTTAAAGGCTCATTTCTGCTCCGGAGGTGAAGCCGGGGGCAAAGGTTGAGCTCCTGCTCCCTGATCGCTCCTGTTCCCAGCCAGGAGCAAAAAAGCAGCGATTAAAGAGGTCAAAGCTGCGATGTCTGGGTAAAAAAAAGTTTAAAAGGACTCGGGAGAAACATGAAAAGTGAAAAAAAACCCCAACCCCACGCTGTATCTCCTCCTCCAAAAGCTGTTACAGTTTTTAAATCATCAACTCGTGCTGTGACGCCCACAAGAATTCGCTGACTGAGCCTTTTCCACTCATTATTTCGGGAGTTTGGTGCCGAATGAATGAACTGCGGGCTCCCACTAGGGGAGGAGGCGCAAGGACGCGGCAGGAGGAGCAGGGAAGTGTCACGGGATCGAAGGAGGAGCAGGGAAGTGTCACCGGAGGGATCAAAGGGGACGCTCAGAGCCAGGTGGGGATTTTGTTCCACGCGTTAGAAGAAAAACCACAAGAATGCAGAATTCCACCTGAAGGCACTGCGGCTTTGCCTCTGAGGGGATTCACCAGCATTCCCTGGATTTCCCACAGCCAGCAGGAATTCCAGCCTCGGGATGGGGCAGCCCCAGCTTGGAGCGAGTGGTGGGGCTGGGAATCTGGGAATCGCCTCCCTTTGCCGATGCGTTAACGGGGATGGGAAGTTTTTAATCTGCTCCAGGAAGGAGCTGCCTCCAGTTCTCTCACCCCAAGTGCTGGCTGTTCTCAGCTCCCTTTTCTGCACTCAGTCAGCACCAGAGCTGCTCCTCCAAAGCAGGAACTCCCCTTTCAGCTGGGTGTGAGCACATCTGGAGCCCTGCAGGAACATCTGGAGCCAGCACCGAGCCTTGTGCTCACAAGAGCTGCAGTCTGGCCCACCAGAAAGGCCCCAAAATGGAGATTTTTTGTTCCAGTCCCTGGGCATTTTCTTCCAAAAAATCAATGCAATTATTAATGAAACTATAAACCAGCTTCACCCAGTGTTTTTAACCAGTTTTGGCTCGGGACTTGTCCAACGTGTCCAAAACTGAGGTGAAAAATGTAGGCCCAGAGGCCTCGTGGTGTGTCCTGAACACGCCCAGGTGAATTGTGCTCCCGTAATCCACCAGAAATGAGTATTTCCATGGGTCTGTGCTCAGCGTTCCCCCTTAATGAGGAGCTATCCTCTGTCTAGACAATAAGTATCAGAGAGTTCTGTTCCTGCTGAAGTTCCCTGCTGGTGCCTGAAATGATTCCTTTCATCTCCCAGCCATGAAAGGATGCGGGGCCGTGCACAGAGCCAGGGCTGGCTTTGAAGCTGTTCTGACTGAAAACCCGAATTCAGGTGCTGCTGGTGGCCTCGGTTTGTGCCACTCCCTGCAGGGAGCTTGGCACATCCTCCTCCTCCTCCTCCTCCTGCCCCCTCCCCCGATGCATTTCCCATATTCCCGTGTTTTCGTGGCGTTCCCAGGAGATCAGCACACCTCCAAGGACCCCCAGCGAACACCAGGGACAGGGGGCTCCTTAAAACATCCAGGAATTCGAGCCCCCCTTTTGTCAGAGAGAGCAGCTGCAGGAGCAGAAAGAACTTTATTTATTAGCTGGGCTACAAAGCTCTCAGTCCCCTTTTTCCCTGGCCTGTAATTCCATGGGCACAGTGAACGTTCCCTGAGCAGCTTCCCTGCCTTCATCCCTCCCCTTCCATCGGGAATCAGCCAGGCCCTGCAGCTGCCTCAGCTGGGAACGGGGATGGCTCACAGAGGGCTGGTGGGTTTTTATCAGCTCTGTGAAGTCTGGGGGAGTCCCATCCTCTCCTTTCCCGGCTCAGAATTCCCGGCTCTCCGAAGGAAATCAGGGCCCGGCCTGCGGCTGTGGCAGGGCAGGGCCCAGCCCTGGGTTAGAGCAGAGATCTGATATCAAAGGAGCTACAAGGCTTCAAACTGTCCTTCCCTCGGCCAAAGTCCCTCTCCTGCTGGTAAAACACAGCACGGGGCTCCCTGGGGAGGAGTTCGGGTTCTCTGGCTGCTGCAGGAGGCCCTGGCAGCTCCAGCCCCGCTGCCAGGAGGCCACAGCCAGTTCCTGGAGGGTGCTCAGGGCTCCTCTCCCCTGGCCATGGGATCAGAGGGCAGCTCTCAAACACGGGCCCGGCTGGGATTTCGTGCACAAAAATGATTCAGCCATCCAAACTTGAGCCACTGGCAGCGTGCTCGGGTCACTCCTGCAGGCAGAACAGAAATGGGCTCAAGGAACTGAGGGGTCGCTTTCGTCACTTGACTCATGGTGACACCAGAACCACTGTGCTGGAAATGGTTATTATTGAAATAAAACTGATTTGAAGGTGCTTTGCAAATGACTCATGTGATGGATGTTGCAATAAAAGTCCCAAATAGTTTCATCGTGTGCTGGAACAAGCTGAGAAAAAGGCTGGGTTTGGGAATTCCTGCAACTGTTCAGGCCTGGAGATAAAAACCCTACAAACACCAGAGGTACTGGGACCAAATAAACTCATTTAGGATATAATCTAGAATATAAACGATATCCCACATCAAAACTAAGCCCACAGAGTGCATTTAAAAATCCAAACCAGCTCTCAGAGAGCACCTTCCAAACAAAGGGCAGGTCAGAAATGAGGTGCTGGCCTCAGACAGCAATAGTTTCACATAATAAATGTATTCCAGGAAAAATCCTGCAGGATTCCTTGAGAATTCATGGATCAACATGGCCTGGAGATCACTCTCTTGTCCCCAAGGTCAAACCCCTTCCAACGGCACCAGGATTTTGAGGAACTCAACTGAACTGTGGTTGTTCTTATGGTTAGCGAAGCAAATTGTTAAGAAAAAGAAAATATTCACTATGACACCTTTTCAGTTTTAATTACCAACTTTTAATCGGCAAATTAAACCTGTTTTCCATGACCTCCCAGGCAGTGGCCAGGGGAAGCACCAGGACCAGCCCTTCCTGTGCTCCTGGCTTTGGAGGAGGTGCCGTTCCAAGGCCATTCAGCCGCTGTTAAAGGACGCAGAGGCAAGCGAAAAAAAAAATTATATAGTCAGTCTTGCTAAATTAGTTTACCTAAAATTGTATGTGTGAGTGATTTTAATCAAAATCTAATTTCCCCTCTTTTTAGAGTAACCGAAATGAGATTTTTCTAATTTACTTTTCGCGGTTCAAGTTTCTCATAATTCTTCTGTGGTCGTGACAGCCCCGTGAAAAGCGTCTGCTGCTACAAAGCATTAAAAAAAATTAGATTTTCAAATTGATGTGCTAAATTAAAAATGTTTAATGTTTCTCATCAAAGGCACAGGAGTGTGCACAGGGCCCTTGGTACAGTTAGAGGCACCAGACTTTTTTCATCTGTTTCTTTAATTCACGTTGCAAAGGCAACTCTGCTGTGAAAATTAACGAGCTACAAGCAAAAAGTGTTGTAAAATAGTGTCTTCAGAGGAAATACCTTTTAATTTCTCCCCCTCCCCGATGCTGCTCTGACCTTAAGGATGTCATAATAAAAATAGATGCTGTGTTGTTTCTCACCGGCTTCAGATGGGAGTTCTACCAAATTCTCGCAGAGAATTTATTTATTCTTTCAATTCTCTGGGCTTTGCTTGCTAATTCCCATGGTTTAGGGGATCACGTTTTTTCTGTAAATTGATTTAGAATTATGAATGCAGTCAAATCTGGGCTCCTGGCTTCAGCAGCTGCTGGGAGGTGGCTCCGAGCTGGGCTGGGACCTCTGGGGCAGCTGCTGCCTTGGGGGTGTTTCAGGAGTTCCAGTTTCTGCTGAAACTGAGTTTGCCTTGCTGAAAATGGAACTTTTCTTGGTTTAATTCACAGGAAAGTCCTCGGGAGCTGCAGGTTGGGCTGGGCCTGGCAGGACCAGCAGCTGGGAAAGGTGGAGCAGGTTGGGTGGGTTTGGGTTTATGGGGGGGGTCTCTGCTGGGGTCAGAGGAGAAAAAGGGAGAAGATCCTTGAGGAAATGGGGAAAATCCAACACCAGACTCGAGGTGCAGAGAGCAGCAGAGCAGCTTCACACCCAGCCTGGAAAACCTGAAAACCACCAAGTTTTGGTGGCACAGGGAAAAGTTGGATCCCTTTTTATGGGCAATTCCTGCCCCCTCCTCCCATCCCAGGGATCTCTGACATTCCGTGGGTGGCTGGAGGCTGCCTGGGGGGGTCATGCTCAGTGCTGATAATTTTAGAATAAACATTCAAAACAGCACCTGAAGGTAATTTGAAAGGTGTAGAGGCAGAAAATGAATCCCTGTAAAATACAGCCTGGCAAATTAAAAGACATAATTGATTCTATTAGCTAATTCTCCAAATTAAGTGTTGCTAATTGCCCGAGATTGTGTTTGTTTGGTACAGCCACCGCACCCAGGCTGGGCTCCGTTTGCATTATTGACAGGCAAAGTTGCTCTTTGGCCCAGGATTTGTTTCCAGGGTACCCAGGACAGGCCTCAGGCCATCCCTGAGCTCTCCACCATCTAATTCCCATTTGGAACCGCTGTGTGCAGAGATGGCAACAGCTCCAACAAAACTTCCTAAAACTTCTGGGAAATCACAACAGGGGATTGATCGAGCCCAGAGCTGCACTGTGAGAGCCACAGACACAAAGTGCCCCTGCAGCTCTGCACCTCTGCCTTCAAAACCAGCTCAGGAACTGCTCTCCAAAGGCATTTTATAAATAAAGCTGGAATCAGAGCATTTCAAAGTCCCATGATTTTCTGTCATGCATTAGGAAGAAACGAACTCAGTTTTGCTGTGCCTGACCCTGATGTCTTGGTCAAGTTTCCAACACCAGGCCCAGAAATACAAGGCCAGCAAATGGTCTGAGCTTCACCTTGTGCAGGAAGCTTCACTCATCTCAAAAATTAAGGAATTTCTCCATCCATCGTGCCTTTTTTCCATCGTAGGTAACGTTTTCCAAGTGCTGGACTCACTAATTAGTAATATCTTGAACTGGTTTCACTGAGTGTGAAAGGGGAAGGAAGAAAGGGAAGGAAATTCCTGGAGGCCCCTGGATGCTCCCATGGAGCCTCTCCCCAGGGAAAGGTATCTGCTGCCTCCCAAGGCCAGCCAGGAGCTCCCAGAGCCCCAGAAACCAGTTGCTGACATGTGAGAAGAAGTATGGATTAAGTTTAGAACTGTGTTTAGAGCACCAGGGGATGAATTATCCTAATTGGTGTATTAGTCTCAGTTACACAGAGTAATCACCACAGGCTGCCTCTGTTTTCATTAGAAATTTAATTAAGTTTATCAATGTTTAGCTTCTTTGGCCTTGTTTTCCACCACCTTCCCCAGGCTTTCCTTTGTTCAATCAATATTTTTAGCGAGATGGGAGGGAAATGTTTTTCCAGTGCACCCTGGTTTTCATTTTCCATTTTTTTTCCTCTTGACACAAATCTGTTGGAAGCAGAGGAAGTCAGAGATACACTGACTCAAATAAAGAAGTTTTCTTACTCCAGCAACCCCTCCAGAAGTCACCGAACCCTTCCCCACCACACTCTGGACATTTCTGACCACATTTCTCCCAAACATTGGGGAACCTCAAGGCCCTGGAGGCCCCAAATAAAACTCGAAACACCAGAAACAGAAACTTATGGACAATTTTATCCCAGCCAACCATTCCTGGGGTGTTCAAGAGCCAAAGAGCTTCCCCTGAGTGCTGGAGCCCGGTGTTTAATGCCTGTTTGGGGTTCACTTTTCCTGTTTTTCTGCCTCACCACCACGGCTGTTTTTGTCCTCTACAAATGTTGTGGCAATTTAGCAATCTATTGACTTCTTTTTTTTTATAAACACACGGTCTGCTGGATGCATAATTCAACCTCACACAGAAACTGGGAGCTGTTTGCTGTAGCAAGAGCTATAATTTAAGCCTAACCTCAGCAGAAAGCCATTCTGTGCCACCTCCCCGTGCAGCGCAATTCTCGCTGTCTGCCACCCTAATGGAGCAGCTTGTTTTGATGCCATGATGATTTTTGTCTTTTNGATAGATATGCTAATTAGTAAGACCTAGAATGTAAGACCAGATATAGAGGAGGGGGATTGCGGGGGCCATTGCGGGGGTGCATGGAGGTGTATTCGACCTGGTCGTGGTGCACCTAAGGATCCTTACAATAAATACCAAGGTAATGCCCTTTTCCCCTTCTAACCGTGTTCGCCTCTTGGTTTGAAGACCAGGAAAAGGCATCAGTTGGCTAAATAATCACCCGGCGCCGGTTCCGTGCGGATCCGAGGGGTTCTGTCCTCCCTCCCTCGTCCTCCTCCTCCTCGTCCTCCTCCTCCTCCTCCTCCCTGCCACACGCAGCCGTGGCCGGGCTGAGCGAGTGCTCCTCGGGAGCCGGTTCCTGCCGTGCGGTTCCCACCTGGAAATGGCGCAATAAAGCAATGTTCCCCGGCGCCGAGCAGCGCAACAGGCGAGGGCATGAGGCAGACAGCCAGTGAGATAAAACGGTGCATTAGAGGGGTCGGAAGGGCAAGAAAATGACGCTTTTTAAAGCCTGAGGGCTTGGGGTTTTTGGGGTTGTATGTGTTTTTTCCTTGCGCTGATGCCTGTGCCCCTCACGGCCCAAAGGGAGCCAAATCTGGAAGTTTTGCTCCTCACCCCAGGCGGCCTGGGAGCCCCGTGAGGGGCGGCTGAACCTCGGAGACGGGGGCAGGGCAGCGGCAGCCCGGGCACCGAGGGCCTGCTTAACAAAGTCACCCTCGCTGAGCACCGAGTGTCGCAGGTACAGCCCCGGGGCAGCCAAGGCAGAGGGAGCTGGAGAGAAGCAGGAGTAGGGAACGCCACAAAGGAAGAGCCCAGG
>VZRQ01006359.1:920325-1005236 GCA_013397975.1 Machaerirhynchus nigripectus | reverse complement strand
AAGCCGCGCATTGATTGGCCACTTTCCGCTCCGCTTCTCCTTCCCCCCAGCCCCTCGGCCAGAGCCGGCGGCGCTGCTCCTGCTGTGGGGCTTGCCCCGCTGGGTCGCGCCGGGAACGCCGCGGGCGGCAGCGGCCCGGGAAGGGGGTCTGGCAGCGGATCCACGGCCTCCGTACCCGCANCGCCTGGGTTCCGGTTCCGGGTGGCGGCCGCGTCCTGAGCAGGGTCGCGGAGCGGGCAGGTACCGCGGGCGGAGTTGGCACCAGCACCGGGCCGCGCTGCTGCCACCGGGGTATCCGCGTGCGGGCAGGGCAGGCGGCGGCGGGGGTGGAAGTGGGGGTGGCTGTCACTCCGGGTTGTGCCCTCCCGGCCCCGCTCGGTCCGACCTCTAGGCACAGCTTGTGTTGGTTCTTCTGGCAGAGAGCGCCCGGCTGGTGCTGTAGCGCAGCCCGCTGGCCGCGGCGTGTGCGTGACAGGGCATAACCTCCTCTCTTGTAAAAGGTGAATACTGGTAGGAGAGAGGCCTTGGCTTTCTATGACAAGGTTGGAGCCTGCGGGTCTAATTTGAGGGGAGCTTTTAAGATAATGACGGCGCTAATGCTGCTCTCCAGGTCTCATGCAACGAAATCTTTGCTTGTGTCCACAGCCTAGAGTCATCTTCGAGGGTTATAGGCTTTGAAGCTGTGTTCTGCATTCCAGACAATTTTCTAAAAGTTAAGGACAGTAAATGTGTTCTTTGCTCCCTGATATGTGTTAAAATGGGAAACCTTGGCTCAAAGACTCAGGTGCTTTGTGAAAATGGAGCCTTAAAAGCTATCATTTTCTTCCAGTCCTTAATGATCTCGCTGAAAATGTTCACCTTCACATCTGTTTTTAAAGAGAAACTTAAAATTTTTATAGTTCTCCAATGCATATATAAATAAAGCATATATTTTTGA
Source organism: Machaerirhynchus nigripectus (assembly GCA_013397975.1). Classification (NCBI taxonomy): domain Eukaryota; kingdom Metazoa; phylum Chordata; class Aves; order Passeriformes; family Dicruridae; genus Machaerirhynchus; species Machaerirhynchus nigripectus. The sequence continues at coordinate 1,004,299 of VZRQ01006359.1, read as the reverse complement.
ACCTCATCAAGCGACTGGTAAGGTGCATCTCCTTATCCACTCATCTGTCCTGGACCTGTTGATTGCCACAGTTATATCTGACTGAACTGGAGGCAGCTGAAAAGGAGCTGAGGAGCCAAGTCTTTGTTCCTCTCAGGTTTTTCTTCAGACCTTAGCAATCATAGCTCTCCCATACCTAAGTCAGAAATTTGTATTCTGAACTCTTTTTTATTTTTCTGGAAACCCTGGAAGTTCTTGGGGCCTGGTGTTGCTGAAGTGCATTTATAAACATTGGAAACCATTGATTTTCTTACCCTCTTTTCTGGCATAGAAGGTTGGCATAGGTGCTCCATGAGTGTAGTGATGGTGGTGACTTACAACACAGTAATGCTTAAGTTTCCTTTACTGCACAGTTTGCTTTACTCTGCGTAATTACAAACTTCTGAAACACAGCATAAAGTCCCTTGGCTCTTTGTTTTACAGAACAAAGTTCTTTGTTCTCTGTTTCTTCTTGTTGCCTCCCTATTTTTCCTGTACAGGGGATTGTTCTTTGCAAGTGTATAAAAAGATGATGCTCTCTGCAAAGTAACAAACTGACCTTTTCCTGTAGGTATGGGACATGGAAGTGAACATGGCCATGGCCATGGCCATGACAAAGTGGAACTCCCCGACTACAGACAGTGGAAGGTCGAGGGAACTCCACTAGAAGAGGTGCAGAGAAGGCTGGCTAAACGGGGTCTGAGGGATCCGTGGGCTCGGTAAGTGCAAGAGCCTCAAAAATCATCGTGATGTGTCATCCAGTAGCATCAACCAGACCTTGTCATTGTAGATAATTCTATCTACACTGAAAATTAGTCAGAATTTCAGTTAAATGTTTATTTTTTGCGTGAAGGTCACACCTTGCATCACCTTGACCAGTCTCCACATCTTGCAAGGCAGCCTTGCAGTTTGAGATGTTTCATGCTGACACAGATCAGGCACAATGACCAATATCTCATTTACCAAAACACCTAAGTAGTATTAGGTCTGCACATGTGAGTAAGCCTATCCTTCTCTGCAAAGAGATTGTGTGCCTCAGATCTTGATGAAGATGATAGAACTTGCACTGACATTCTGAGTGGGAATAGGATTCCTCATATACAACAGGAGGCCTTTATTTGAAAAGAAGAAATGTACAGGTATACAGGATAGAATTGCATTCAACTGTGAATGACATAATGGAGAATCAGCTTTTTACTTCTCATGTTACCACTCTACAATGAATATCTCCTCCTTTTTAGGTATTTAGGCAGCTGTTGAAAAGGGCTTAATATATTTCTCCCACATCATGAATTATGCAATACTTTATTCAACCATCTTTTCCTCTTGGGGAATAAAAACACCAAATGTCTTGTGCTGAGTAGTCCGGTCCTTTTGTAAAGGAAAGGTTGCATGAGCAAACTGTTTCAGGAATCTTCATAGAAAAGGCTTTACTTCAAATCAGTACAAGAAAAGTGGAAGAGCAAATAGGTAATCTGTTAAAAAGTTGTTTCATGCTATAACCTGAGGGGTTTGAAATTGACAGCACTTTTTTCTTTTCTTCGGAATAGTTTAAAGACATAAGCATAAAGTAAAACATACCTTTAATGATGGTAAGAATAATTTGAAATATCAGCCCTTAATGAACTTTCCAGGCCTGTGTCACATTTTGCTTGCCTCTATTTCTGTGGAGTTCAAGCAGCATAAGATTTTTTCCCTTTGGTTCACACAAAATTGTTTTCAGCAAGCAATAGGCCTATTCCCATGTAAAAAAGAAAAAAAAAGTTACTGTTTAATATTGTAAGTTTAATTTAACCTGACCGTTAGTGCCTCTACTTCCAATTTCAGGAAGTGCTGCAAAACAAAACACTGGAAAAGAGACTGTAATATTTGTTGCCCCTCCAAGATAAAATCAAACTGTTGTTTCTCTGGTAAAGGAAAGGGATTGATCCAATCAGGGGTTCAAATAAGGAACAAAGTCAAACCCAAAGCATGAGATGATTCCTTCTGAACTTCTAAAATTTTATGTAAAGTAGTATTTCAATTCCATAGGACAGTACATGTATGCCAGTCTTCCTTAACAAATGAGAAATTAAAGTATCATGTTACTTGCTTCAGTAGTCTGGAAGAAGATTGTATTATTAATGCCTTGCACCAAAGTCTTGAAAAAGTAACCCTCTTTAGAGCTCCCTCCCCTTTGGTATGCTGAGTTCATTTTAACAGGGAATCTCCTTTCAACCTATATAGCAAATGCACATTAATGTACATATGACATCTTTCACAAAGCTTATTTTGTATTTAATATTTGGAAACTTGGCCTGTATCAATTAGACCCTTTACTGGAACCTAGAAGATACTCTTCCATGCCAATATGCTTTCATCCCAAGTCACAAAATCCATCTGCACAGGAGGATTATCTGTGAATAAATATCTGTCCCCCTTGTTTTAAACCCCTGTCTCTTCTCCCAAAATGACAGTACTTATTTTATTGCTTGACTAATGTTTCAATAACAATGTAGGTTGAAAACAGTAAAGCAAAACAGTGTGAAGTTTGTTCATACCCTGTAGCTCAAGCTAAACACCATCTTTTCGGTCTTTTTTTTTTTTTTAATCATCTGATGCTTGTATAGATAAGTGTTGTATTGTGAAACAGAAAGTGCCTGCATGCTAAGATGAGCTATCTATGTCTGGAAGAACTTTCCTTGTAAGATTTGACTGTGTTACATACTGTCTAGCACAGTGACTAGCCTTTGTAGTTAGTCCAATCCATGCAAGTGCTAGTGGGCTCTGATTTGTTGCAGAGTAAAAACAGAAGACTACAATTACATGATTTTGGGGAGGTGATTCTGTTCCTATGATTGTGCTGTTTGCTGGCAATACTTGTATCTCAAGTTACACGTGTGAGAGTTAGGAGTTCATATCATGAACTTTACTTGTAACTCCTGATACTTAAATGACAGATCATGCCTCAGTGTCTTACCTAATTGAAATACCTTCATCGTTCTTTTACATATATATATTCCTGTTAGTGTATATCGCAGTGGCTCCACTGATCTTTTTTCCTTTGGTTTCATTTTCCTTCTAGTAATGAAGTCTGGAGATACATGGGTGGCTTTGCAAGACCTATCACCATAACAGAAGTCTTTACTAGGGGACTCAAGTGGGGAGTTGCAGCTTTTGTCATAGCTCTGGGCATTGAATATGCACTCTTTCCTCCAAAGAAGAATGGTGGCCATCACTGAAGATGAAATGTGACAACTTAATACTTACTAATCATATGCTGAAGCATACATAAGCCTGCTGCTCACTCTGTCCTTATAAAATGCATATTAAAGTCTATCACAGGCAAACTCATGTTTCTTTGATGTTATTATACTTTTGTGGAAGGATCAAGAAACATAGCCAGAGAAATTTACCTGACTTCGATCTGGGGGGAAAAACCCAACCCAAGATGGCTCTTGGGTTTGCTGTACCATCCTTTAAAGAGCAAGATAAACTATCAGACTAGTTCTTTTCAAGCCCTGCCAACATTCTGTTAAATGAAACTGAGAAGTGTGTTGCTTTTATGAGAAAATTTGTACCATAATCATTACAAGTTTAATAACTATTATTTCCCAGTAAGTGGTAATGAATGACTTGTCACTTCTTTTTGGTTTTTTTTGTCTAAATAAGTATTACCTTAAAGCTTTAAAAACTGCCCCAGACTGCCTCAAACTATATGAAAATACCAAAGCTTATACTTAGCCCTGTTGAACAGTTGATTACCTTGGCAGATACCATGCACCAGAATAATCTGTGTAATATCCAGACATCAAAAATCACAGTGCTGCCACCTTTGCTTAGTAAAGTAGAATAAAATGTTTAACTCAGCAATAACTGTACCTTATCCCATACTTGACTATAATGTGAAAAAAGAGAGCAGTTTTTTCCTTTGCTCTGGTGTATTTACAGATTTATTTATTTTTACATCTAGTCTCTTCAAGTAATTTGTTTTAAATTTCCTGGTTTTCCTTAAATTATCTTAGCAGCTTCTGGAGTGCTGTAAGAATGCCTGGATTGAAGAGTATAGCAGAAAAGGACCTGCAGGCAGTATATGTGCTCTGCAGTGTAAGGAATTAAAATTGTCTGAATATCCTACTGTAAATTTTGTTACGCCATTAGTAACGAAGTAAGGAGGATATATAATTTTTTAATCCAAACAACAGGATATCTGTGTCACTAAAAAGAAAAGCAAGATTAGACAAGCAAGTGAGAAACTGTAAATGCCACTAAACGATTACATAGTGTACTTCCAGGGTGAAGAAATTGAAATTTTTAAATAATCGTGTCACAAATTGCAGGTTTACAAAAAAGTTTAAGGTCCTACCAAAACATGGCTAAAATATCCTTTTTTAAAACATATATATTCACACACAATCTTTCTGAGTGAGATTATAATAGAGCTTTATTTTTAGAGCCAATAAACAACATCTGTTACTGTGTGAGTGCAGATGTACTGTTCAGTGGAGTTTGTCATCTTTGTATGACATTGCTCAAGGCACTGTTCGTAGTGCAAACATTCATTTTTCTACACTTCTCTTGCCTAATCCTTTTCTCAAACATTCCTATCCAGTTGCATCATTCCCTGAAAAACAAACCATATTGCACAGAATATTTCTATTGTCCCTTGGGCAGTCTTACCCAGAATACACATTTTCAAAGGCTGGTACTCACTGCTTGTTTTCTATCTGGTTCCAAGACTAAGAGTACAGAATTTCAGATGGTTGTTCAGGAAAACAATTAAGAGAGTTAATTGTTACTATGTTAATAATTGTTACTATGTTACTAATATTAATTACATGCAGTAGAATCAGTCTTTTTAAATGTTATAAGCCTGCCACTTCACTGACATAGCAAATATATCAAGCATATTCAGTTAGACTAGACTAGTTTTGGTAAAATTTATGCATTTGTGAATTAAAGTGGTATTATTCAGTGGTTTAATAGCCAGATGGCAGCCACTGCCCTAGTTATGATGAACATATTTTGCCAATATTGTAGAATATGTCTCATCATTGTTACACATACAATACTCATAAAGATTTTTCTTTCACAGGTATAATAATACCAATCCTGCCTGGGGTGGAATATTTCCTGTGTATTAAAATAATAGTACCAAATGTGTCTTCTCTGTAACCATAGCAATGTCTGTCCTTATATTAAAACAGCCTTTCTACCAGCATAGATATTTTACAGTGCAAAAACCAGAGTCACAAACAGCAGTGGCACCTGCAGGTGAGGAACATACATGATTGTAATACCACAGTCAGGAAGCTCTTTTTGTATCATAAGGTCTGAAAAATAAGAGTGATGATGCTCCATTTTCTGAAATGCAGGTGGAAATCCCATCTCCATCAGTAGTCAAGGAACTATTTTTGCTCCCTTGGAAAGATAATTTGTGATTTATCTATTGTTTTTGATTATTCTACCTATGATATTTACATCATTAGCATAATCTTCCAAATTTGTGTTACAGAGAAGTTTAAGCAGCTAAATAATTCCAGTACAATAGTGACTACATTGTAGTATAAATTGGCTAACTCTGAAGTTCCTATTTCTATGCATAACAGAATAACTTGTCATTACATGAGGCACCTGCAGTTTAAATAGTAGACTATAACCTTGATTGTATTATTAACCTGCCTTGAAATCTCTCCTGAAAACCATCATAAAAATTTTTTAAACTACAAGCTTCTATGCTTCAATTAGGTCTTTGCCAGATCAGCTTTTGTTAGCTAAACCTTCAACATCAGTGCAAATATATTTTCTGCATGTGGCCAATTGAAGTCAGGAATACTTGCTTCAAGGGGTTTTACAAAGAACGTACTCAGGAACCATGCTTGTCTTCTAATTAAATTTACTGATATCATCATGGGTATCAAAACATTCAAAGACTCATCCAAACTGCTTTACATGTATGACAGGGAACTGATTTTACAGATGTTCTATACATTCTCTGTCTTCAGCTGTAGGCCAAGTAGAAGTCTGAAAATCTGCAAGTCAGATAATCCTTTCACCGTTATTCCAATGGAGAGGAAACCGCTGGAAAATAAGTCACTTCCCTTAGTGACTGAACCTTTTAAAAATCATAATGAAAGCAACACCAACATGTAACAAATGAAACCAGTGACACCATTTATATATAGAAATTGAGATCACTCATCTTGATATAATTTTGAAATTGAAGTATAAAAGACAAGTTCATGGTATTTTAGGAGGCATAAATTCTTAACGTTTTTTACTTACACAACTAATCTACAAAATTAAATAGCTCAAACCTGTTATTAAAGCATATCCAAAGAAATATATCCAAGCCAGAGATTTATATCTGAAGACCTTTGCATCAAAACATATAGGACCATCTCAATCGCATCCAATCTTACTGGTATGCTCCATGTTGTACATTTATACTAATTTACAATTCTAGTCTGCATGAGTACCTACCTATGAAGACAACATAGTATTTTAAATTAGAAATGGGGAAGAATGAGGAAACTTGCATACAACTTATAAATGCTGCCTATAAAAATATGGAAAGTGCTTAATAAGCATATAAAAATTAGATAAATTAAGAAAAAAGTGGAGCAAGTAAACAGTATATTGGTAGCTTAACCAATGGCTGTCTTAAATTTGTACATCAGTCATTCAACCATTTTTGAAAAAATAATTCTTTCACAAGCTTACAGCCATACCATCTCCTTAAACCTCTTTTACCAGCCTGTACAAGTCTCTATGTATTCGTATAGAACAGATTCAAGGAGAAATTGTGTGTACTGATTCACAGTAGGTAGCTGGTTTCCTTCTGAATCAGCTACATCTTAATAGTGAGAATATTGGGATACCCTTGAATGATTGATATTACAGTGAGAGCCTGACCATACAATTTCAGTAAGAATACAAGTATTTTTTTCAGAACACAGACCTGTGACTTGGTACAAATTCTAATGTGGGCAATTATTTTCTGTCTCCTTTTTCCCTGCAGTTCCAAAGACAGCATGACTCTTTGTGAGTGCTACACTAGAGTACTGCGCTTCCACTACTCTATTTTTAGCAGCACCAAAAAAAAAAGACTCACTGTTTCGTAAATGCATTGAAACCCATTGAGCTGGGAGTTGTCTGATTTCACCATATATGGAGGTGGCTTTTGTCTAGTTCAGCAGATAAAATAAAATTTTAGATTTTAGGCCTTTTGGAGAGCAGCTCCAGCTGCAACGCTAGCATCCCGCAGTAAATAGCTTCATGAAAGTCGCTAATTTATGTCAAGGGAATTGCAACACCTAGTTTTCAAGCACCAGGCGTTACGTAATATTTACTTTAGATTATACAACGGGAAGCATACAATTTTCACACAGCTGTACATTACCCTCACCGTGAACGAACAAATTCAGAGCAAGACATGAACCACCCAAGGTGATACGCCCAAAACAGGCGCTCACACTGACCGCAGATGTGTAACTGCTCACCGAAAAACCTGCTACTACTTCACAGCTCGCAGAGCCAATACAGAGCCGTTCTGTGTGTCCCCACACCAGCAGCAGGACAAAACCACAGCCTACAAACGCCTTTGCACATGCTGAACTCGAGACCGTGCGGCCGCCACGGCCTCCCCTCACGGCGCCGCCGCCGTCCCCTCACAGCACTGCCGCGGCCCTTGTGTCTGTGTCCGTGCCCGGGGGAGGTGCCGGGCGGCGCCGCAAGCCCTGTCCCTCCTCCATCCGGTGGGAGCTGGGCGGCCGGGTTTATGCAGCCCCGAGTTCCGACTCCAGGGGTACAGCCGGAAACAAAACTAAACCTATCATCCTGCCTCGGCCTCCCCCCGCGGCCCGGCGTTGGGCAGCCCGTGGGCCGATACCGCCCCGCCTCCGCTCTGCTCCAAATGCCGGACCTGGCTGCTGTAGAGACCTCCCCGAAGCGTCTGGGTGCGTTATACCTTCCCCCGCTCCTTTGCCGCCCTCCTTTCCCTCACACTTCCCCCCGCACTTCCCCCCTGCGCTTTCAGCATAGGCGGCGCAACACCCGGTGGTCCGGGATCGGGTCCCCGTCCCTGTTCACGGGGGAGAGGCGTCCTGCAAGAGCCGGAGCGTCCAGCGCAAGCTGGGCTGGAGCTCGGCCTTGGCTCGTGGCGAGAACCGAAACCAAGTGTAATTTAGAATGACGTACTTAAAACGTTGCCCGAAAACCGTAAACCACGTTTAGTTGTCGGGGATTTTTTGTTTGGTTTCGGGGTTTTTTGTTTTAATTAGGAGGACTGGGGTGTTAAATTAGCGTGGTCATACTAGTTTACATCAAGAGAAAACTATTCAAGCGTAATAAGGAATGCGAAGGTCCCTTCAGAAATGCCCTGCTTTTCCGGAGTATGTTAGACAAGTCCTGTTGGAGGGCGTAGGACAGTGAGGGAATAGGGAAATGTGAAAGCTGTGGACCATGCTCTGCAACCTTGAAAAATGCCAGATGGCCTTGGCTCCAAGTGCAGTCGTTCCACCACCGCCACGTTTTCAAACAATGCAGGGTAGAGGAAGCACAAAGCACAGCCAGTGCCGCCCGTAGCCAGGTCATCTTCTACTCTCTCCTTCCAGCAGAGGGTCTTCCACGTGAGTTCGTCTTGTGAAAGAAAGATAATTTTCCAAATCAGAACGACACCCACTGGTGTCATATCCTGGTTTTGTTGCTGCAAAGATGACTGTGAAACGTTCAAGGTACAAAATGCCAGGAAGGAGTTGACTGGAGCCTTGTGCATCTTTGTGTGAAGTTTCAGTATGTTGTTATTTCCTGCTCCTTGCAAGGATGGGGAAAATTAAAGCCTCATTACGCATGTGCATGAACACAAAAATTACTGGGGCAGCTTTATCTATGAAGAGTATGAAGGTTTTTATTTGGTCTTAAAAGATAAGTGGATTTTTCTCTCCTCCTTGTAGAGAATGTACATTCCGTCAGTCATCTTGTTGCAGGGTCCAGATAATCAAAAGCTAGGCTGCTGGGTTTACGTTGTGATTGCTTTTCTCTTTAACTTTTGCAGCTATGATAATTGTATCTTTGATGTTTGAAAAAGTGCTCATCAGATGGAAGAGTGGAGCATGATGCCCTTCATCTTTTATGGTGGAGTGGATCTGGCTAAGATGTACACACACGGAATGTACCAGGCTTGCCCCAGTCCTGTGACATTCCTGCTATCAAAATATGGGCACGTGGCCTTTGGATGCAAAGTTACAAACTTTTTTTAGTTTATACTGAAAAATCACTTCCTGTTGCTCTTACTCTTTCCCCACTCAATACACAATGAATGTTGTTGTCAAATCACTGTATGCGCACAGTTGGTTTCGTTTTTTTTAGAGCATCATTCCTGGTTCACTGCAGTCATAAATAAGAATGACCCTTGGTCATTTTCTTTGGTTTCCCCACCCCCATAAAATTAGGAAGTAGGCCCCCCACAGTAATTAGTAGTCTTGATATTTGTCCAACAGACAATGAGTTGATGTAATCACTGGAAAATCCTGTATGGAAACCAGTGTGTGGTGGATCTGGATCAGTGATTTGGCAATGGTCAAATGCCACTTTTCCAGTGCTCTTGTGAACAGACTTGCAAATAGGTAAGAGAATTTCAGCACCGAGAGTATAACCAGCATTTTTTTTATAATAAGCATGTGATGTATCATATAGAAAGGAAATTCATGAAAGAAGATAACTCATATGTGTGTTTTGAAGGCAGATTATTTTTAAGTTAACATATAAATAGTAATTTTGCATGTCCGAAATTTCAACTCTGTAGGAAATTCCTCCCTACCATACACACCCCCTCTTTTTTTTAAACTAGTTTTAAAAGATTAGATAAAAATCAGCTGGAGTAGCTTAAAAGTTTTTCTGGTATTTCCAAAAATGCCCAAAAGTTGTTAAATTCCTGTTTCGCTTTAGAGTTAAACTATGACTTCACATTTTTTTGAAAGTCCCAGCTGAATGTACCTGGGAAGTACTTTCATATGAAGGTCCCTCCCCCTTCTTGACTGCATTATGTCATGAAAACAGTCTGTGTCATTGTATAGAATTCTCACAAGTGTTTGATGCTAGATTGAAAATAAGTTAGCAATAAATATGCTTTTGTTCTGATAGAAAACTTTCCAAAACACATTACAGTGCATGAGGGGTTCCTCTGCTTATCCTCTGGTATGTTGTTTTAGTGGGCAGTCCCTGGGTTTAACCAAATCTGTTTCTTCCTTGCTGAGGAAATGGTTCTAGTTATTTTTCATTTAAGCAGTACTGGGGGAAAAAAAAACCGAAAAGCTTTTAGATGAGTTTATCTCACCTGCTTAATTTATGGACACAATATATGACATTGTTGATTGTAACTTCCAGAACATGTAGCAGAAGGTTGAAAATGCTTTAAAAAAAATCTTATCCAGGTGCTAGATTCTTTTGGTGTATTAGGCTTTGAAGTTGAATTAGCTTTTGCTTTCAAGTGCGGTTTAAACAAAGCTGTGCAGTACAGTGATCAAACTCTGTGGAAGGACTAAGATTTGCCTTCAGGTTTGCTCATTTACTCTTTCCCCGTGTATGTAATGGAGGTCAGAGGAGGTTAGAATTTCCGTAGTTGGTGGCAGTGGAAATTGAGCATAGCACCCTACTGATTTTGTTAATAAGTCTGGGGGTTTTATATAGGTTAGAATTTTTATTTCAGTTTTCAGTATGATGGTACATGAATGTTTAGTGAAAAAAAAAGGTGGTCTGTGGCTTATCTATACCTTCAGAATTAATAAATTTATGTATTTAAGATTGGAGTATTTTCTTTGAGTGGTTTTTCAATCTTTTTGAGCATGGAGGGTGTGTGTGGAGACACACCTTATAATCCCAGTAAGTCATTCAGATTGGAATCACTTTAAATGATATTAATAATAAGAAAATCCACACACTTCTGAATTTACAAATCAAAAATTATTAGTATTTTACAAATTACATGTTATATTGTTAGTATTTCCTTTATTTTTACTTCATTTAAGACAAATTGCATATCTGATAGCAGTGGTTTTCTATGGTTGGGAGGTTTTTTTCTTCATTCTTTTGTCTGTGTGTGGTTGCACTACCTTTGAGCCCTATAAATTCTTCCTGAAAAATGCCTTGAGACTTTTAGGGGGGTAAAGGTGGTGATGGTCAGAGGAGTGGAAGGTTGCTCGGAAAAGGGCAGAGCTTTCGGAAATACTTAATCTACTACTCATCAGCAAGCTGATGACTTTTGTTTCACTTCCTATGGAAAACACAGACTCGTGTTAAGGTAATTTACTCTAAAAAGAGTTTGCATGTCTTTCTGTTAATATGACCTTCAAATACTTTTAGTTTTGTAATGAACAACTGGGAGAGTCCCTTGAATAAAGGAGGTCTGTGTAGTGTATGTTGGAGTGTTAGTTGCAAGTGAAATACTTCAGCTAGCAGTGAACTTGTGCAGCAGAACACTGATTTATTACCTTTTCATTCTCTCCCACAGAACTGCCCTTGTAAAAATGCATCTAGTTAAAAATGAACACAGGAGAAGTGCCGTGGTAGACACCGGCTTCATGTCATGCTGGTTTCCTGTTTAAAAAGCAGTAGCCTGGCAATTTTAAAGGAACAGCAACAAAGTGATGACCAGGTGCCAAGTGCCAGCTTTCCTTATTCATCAGATTCAAGAAGAATTGGATAAAGAAGAAGAAGAGATGATGGTTTTCCTGTGCCGAGACCTTGCTCCTGATTTGGCCACTGCTGATCTTAAAGAGATCTTGGTGGCTTTGAATGAGAGGGAGAAACTGACTCCTGTTGGCTTGTCTGAACTGTTGTACAGAGTTAAGAGGTTTGACTTGCTGAGGAGGATCCTGAACACTGAGAAAGCAACAGTGGAAGCTCACCTTTCCAGGAGTCTCAAACTGATCCCTGATTACAGGTAATATATCTATTTCAGGTTTCAAAACTGTACCATCTTGTTCAAAATAATTGTGCTTTTTTCCTCCTTTGTTTGGGGGGGAGGGGGCTGTATGGGTGAGTTGGTTTTTATTTATTTTTTAAATACTTCACAGATTCAGAGAATATTTATTGAAGGTAGAAGAAAAGCAGAAAAAGACATTATATCTAGACTTATAGTTAAAAGAATATGTCAATTTTAGTCCCTTAATTAAACTTTTGTAGTTTCTTACCAGTCATGGCATTAGAAGCATCTATATCTAAGGAGTTTCTGTGTTTGTGAATAAAACCAGTGATGTTTGTAGAGTTCCGGATTAGCAGATAAAAATGACACTTTAAAGGAAGATCTTTGGTTAGAGATATTTTTTTTTCTAGATAGCTTTGGGCACATAGGCATGTGGTATAGCTTTTCTCAAGGGACCTATGTCTTACTCTTTTTATTCTATAAGTTTTGAGAGGCTGAAATTAAGAAATCCCAGTTATTTTCTTTGGAGACTTCAGAAGGAAATTCATGTACTCATGAGGAAAATTTTCCTGTATTAAATTCTCACTAAAATAAACCCTGTAACTAATAGGTAAAAAAGTGAAGGCTGTGTTCTGTTGTCTGATTCTCTTGCTTCATCTCTATTAAACATATGGGAAACTCCTGTTTTCCTAACAGTGGCTATTACACTGCCAGTCTGAAAAACACAGGTGCTGATTAGCTAGAGTAGGTATTTTGTAATTGGATCTTGATGCAGGGTAGGTTTTTTACCTGTTTATTAGTTAGAAATGGTAGATTAAGGCTGTAACATGGGGAGAAGTTGAGTAGTTGGGAAAGGGAGGAATCTTGCTGCAAGCTAATCCTTCAGAAATATCTCAACTTTATTTCAGGGTACTAATGGTAGAGATAAATGAAAATCTGGGAAAAGACGAAGTGGGTTCTCTTGGTTTTCTACTCAGAGATTATGCACCTCGTATGAAAATGGCAAAAGATAAGGTATGTTTTCCTGCTGGTATTCTCCTCTGGAGCAAAGAGAGATTAAAGTAAAAAAATAAGTAGCTAGACAGCAATGGAGAGGAGACAGTACTGCAAGGAGTATTGAGGCAGGAGTACAAAAACATCAGGAAGCAGACAAGGAGTAGTTCAGAATAGGCCTCTATTTCATTTTGTTGACTTTTAATTCAAGGAAAGAAGCATGGCAAACTAGTAAAAAAGTAAGAGGGAGCCGTGCTTGTTACAGTGTACGGTGGTAGAATGAACTTCATAGGCAGAAGACATTTTACAGAAGTCTTTCTTCAGTATTACTAACCTGAAAGTTCATATAATAATGATCTCAAACCAATAATCATTTGAACTGTATCTTGAATTACAAGATCACTTTTTGTTTGTGCTCTGCTTCACTTACAAAAGAACAGATATATTGTAATTACATATTTTTTCCTTTGCATTCTGAGTATTTTATCAAATCCTCTGAGAAAGCAGAAATTCAGTAGAGAGGATTCAGAAACCTTGACCACTGTGCAGAGAAGACTCAAGATTTCTGTCTTCCTCCTTTGAGGTTTTTTCCTTTTCTATCTTCAGTCAAAGAAGGAGAGAGGCCCTGAAAATTACCCAAAGCTTTTCTTGCTTCTTGCTTTTTGGCATGCTAGCTGACATTACCAGTGGCTGGCTTTGTAGCAAAAGTGAAATGCAAATCTGTTTCCTCAAAAATTTAATATTGGTTTTTAAGAATATCACTTTGTAGTTTCTATTACTCCTGTGATAATATCAAGGATTCTTATGTCTTCCAGATAATTTTCTTAGAAAGGTGTAACATCTCTTATTGTTGATATAGCTGTCATGACTTCCCCATGGTATTTTCTGGGTTGCTTTGTTACTTCAAATAGAGAGCAAATTACTGATGTGTTTGGGTTTATGTTGCTATTCTAGAGTTTTCTAGCTCTTATAATTGACCTGGAGAAGCTAAATTTGGTGGCTCCTAATCAACTGGATTTGATAGAAAACTGTTTTCGAAGTATTCACAGGATAGACTTGATTAGGAAGATTCAGAACTACAAACACGAAGGTAAGATGCTCTTTTGCACTGGTTACTCTCGATAGCAAGAATCAGATATGCTTTTACTGAAGATAAAACTATGAGTTACAAATAAGGGTATTTGCATTCTTCATAGATTTAGGTTTTTAAAACAGTTGAAATATGATGGTGTATTTGTGTTTCTGTTAAATTTGCAGCTTCAATGTCCTCCATTCATTCTCAGCCAGTATATGTAAATGCTCATCAGGCATCTCTCCCTAATCTCAATCTGATTGATCCTCCTTATAGTTCAGTGGTAAGTATACAAGAAGTGAAACGAATCCTTTATTTCTAAATATTGACAGACTTTAACAGGAGATCCATCTTTCAGAGCCTGAGGAATGAGAGATGGCTAGTGACTAAACTATTGCTTGGTTTATTTCTGTTATTCCTGTTACTTGCTGAGTTTAGGGTCTGATTTAAATCTCCTGAATGAGAAGGATGCTCTTTAAAGGACTTCTGTGAATTTTTTCTTATATGTTGAACATATAAAATCTGTATCTTGGAAATTTTCTTGTACTACACTGTGGATTGAAAAGTTTTGCTTTGACTGTTCTTTGCAAAACATATTCTTCTTCTTTGTACCTCTGGACTTTTCAGGAAAGTAGCTTTTAATTTTTGAAGATGAAAATTATAGCTTTTTTCAAGAAGAGTTTTTCAGGGGGGTTTTTTTGTGGTTTGTTTTAAACTCATTTTAAGAAGATCCCTCAGTATCTGAAAAGTCACCAAATCCTATTGCATGCAGTATTCTTTATATTTGGGTTAGCTCTGATACTGTATTAGTATGACCTTTCTTAAAGTCTTTAACCTTGCTAAATTTGATGAGATTATTTTTGTCATGTATTCAGTAAATATGCAGCTCCCTACTGCTCTATAGGAAATAAAGTTCACATCTTCAGAGGCTTTTCCTTGCTGTTCATGACAAGCTGGTAGGTTTTTTTCTGAGGAGGAGCAGTTGGGTGTTTATTTTATTTGTCTGTAGGTAGGTGGTAGGTGTTTTAATCTGTTATGTTGTAATTCTGTTTATCTGATAGAAGTGAATCTAAAATATCCTTTTACTGAGGAAAAAATACTACTGTTTTATTTTGGAACAAGTTTATTAATTCTTGAAGAGCAGGAAAATTATGCCTTTTTCTTCATTTCAGATTCAGAATGAGAACACAGAAAAATTACAAAATGGATCAAGTCTTACTTCGGGTAAGAGCATTTTATTTAAGTTTTGATAATCTGAAAGAGCCAAATTATGAATTTCATTATATCGGAAGGACTGTTGTTTGATAGTTGTGTTCATGGCTAATCCTGTTAATAACACCAGGAGCAGAGAGTATTTGATACCTCTCAGAACTAAGGCTGGCCTTACTGCATGATCTTGTATTTGCTTTGCTTGTGCTGCCACATCTTAAAACATTCTTAAAAATTGTAAGCTTCCACTGTCAAAACTTCTTAACAGAATAAATACTTTATTAGTAAAACCATGGATAAGATTGGCTAGCCAGCTCTGGAGGCCTGCGTAGTGCAGCTCTGCCCATTAACTCTGGAGTAGGAAGTTTTTGTGTCATTTCAGCGGTGAACTCCCCACCAGGCCAGCCAGGAAGTTGTGCATTGAATACCAGATTCTTTCCCTGTGTATTGTGTTTTCTCTGGAAACCCCAAATGCCTCTCAAATATGGTGATTTTTAAGATTAGTTGGCTGAATTCTTTCAGTGTAAAAGAGATTATTTGTTTCTTCTAGCCCCAAGCAATGTAGAATGAAATCCAGATAACATGTTAGAGGTGAATAATTTAGGGATTTTTAAACTTCAGTAGCATACATAGAAGCTTAGAGGTCCTGATGGGTGAGAACTTTGCTGAAGGAGATACATTATTCTTTATAACTGATCTGGTTTTAAAGAAATATCACTGGTACTTCATACTAAGATTACTTCTGTTTGTTTTAACTGCAGTAGAACCAGTTCGCCTGTCCATTCAGGAATCGGGATTAGTGCCACATAAGGTATGTGCTTGTATACATGTATGCGTGTAAATAAATATAAGCTCTTCAGGTATTTACCTTAGTTTTCTTTGTGTTTCATTTTGGGATTTCCTTTAGTTGTGTGCAGACAGAACAGTGTGTACATCCTCGGCCATAAAATGGTTCTGTGAATTGTTTTTGCAGAATATATTTTTAATATAAAATATTTGCTGCTACTCTGCAAGCAGCAGTGTGCAAAATGCACATATATATGGTATGCACACAGAACTTCTACATTTATTAGTGGAGGCCAAGTTAAAAGCTGTTTTGAGTTCAGACCTCTTGCCACCTGCATTAGAAATCACAGGGCTTCTTTGCACGCAGTAAACTGTGTTCTTGATCCCCTCCTCCCCCTTTGCTCTCCAGGCAGAAGACAGACATGCTTTGGGTATTAATGATAGTAATGACAGCTATTTTCACTAGTTCTCCTGTAGGTCAGGAGCCACAGAGTTACTCATAGCAAATTGATTTGCTTCAGTCAATTCTCTTCAGAGGGGAGAGGAATTGTGATAGAGTCATTACAGATTATTTAGGAACAAGGAGGTTGTTCCACTAAATAAGGAAATAAATGTTCTGATGAGCAGTGCTTGCTTGCACACCTGAAGAACACAAAAGTTCTCTACATTTATTGTTTTGGCAGTGCGAAGCTTGTGCAGTTTTAGTCTCTGTTTAAGAATCTTTTTGGTAGTGAGATTGAATAACACAAGGACACAAAAGCTAAGCCTGTGCTAGAAATAGAGGGAAAAGAATCATTAGTCCCTTTCTCCTGATTTTTTGTTGTGTAGATAAGACACATTGCAACCCAGTAGACAGATTTCTGCTAGCTACTTGATGGAAAACAACAGAATGTAATTTAATAGGTCTGACATAAAGTTTGAGAAAATAGTAAGGTCTAAAAGTTGAGACAGTGATGTATTAACTTTGTAATTGTGCTTTCATGTTTCTCAGACATCTGATGATCCTTACAGAATGCAAAGTCAGCCTTTAGGAGTATGCCTGATAATAGACTGTATTGGCAATGACACTGGTAAGTCTCTGGAATTTGAAGTTCCTTAACTTGTTAATCTCGGATAATTAGAACAATTTAGTATAAAGAATGTGATGTACATTTACCAGCCGGATTAAGGTAGTGTTGTCCTAGTCAGCTAATCTACCAATTCTAGTAAATCTTCTAAAGCAGAGAGTTGGAAGGGCCAACCTCAGGTTAAAGCCAACTGTCCTAATTATTGGAAACAAAGTTTGGGTTTTTTTGGTGCAGAATCTCTGAATGAAAGAACTTGTAAGAGGATAGACTGAATTTTGGGAGGGAAGAAAAGGATGTTCAGCAACCACCCAAATAATTAGGCTTAAAGCAGTCATACAGTCACTCAGCACGTCATTGGCAGAGATGGTAAAGAGTTTCCCACCAGTTAACAAAACCAAAACCAAAGCTGCTGTGGATTTGAAGTGCAATCATATTAGACAGCAGAGATTTTGAATAGCCGTGAGGTCCTTTATTGATAATGCACCTGGGCTTCTGTCATATCTTGCACAGTTTAACTGAAAGTGTCACCACAGCTGTCAGTGTGGTCACTGCCATGGTTGAAATGTGGGGGTTTCCTGACTGCCTTTCTAGAATTCAAGAATTAGATTTTTGCCTAGTCAAAAACAGCCCTCACTCTCTAATCACTGTAACACGTGAGGCTAAAAATAAAAATGAAGAGAGTATTTGCAGTCAGTTCTGTAATAGGCTGGGAGATGTAGGGGAAGGAGAGGCTTTCCAGGCATATCTTGGTTTTCTCAAATGTAACGGTCCAGCAGATGGACTGACTTAAAATTCTTGATGTAGTTGAAGAGCAGTGGCTGTGGAGCTTGGATACAGAAACTCTGTGTCTCAGATGTTGGAAGTTACCAGTGCATTGTCAGCATTTACCATGATAGATGGCAAGACTTTCACTGAAATACATTATGGTGCTAGTGAGATTCAGAAGACAGGGCATATGGCATTGCTTAAAGGTGTTTGCTAGAAAGGCACTCACCACTTAGAGAGTTGTTGTGCCACACTACTTTGAAGTCTGAGTATGCTAAAGAAAAAGAAGAGGGCAGGAAAAACATTAGGAATTGTATCTGTGGCATCCGTTAGAATCTGTAGCTGACCCAAGATTTAATCTCAGGAAGGTGAAGCAGTAGTGGATACTGAGGGATCAAGAGTTGCACTTTATAATGCCCAGTGTAAACAGCATGAATTTATCAAACGCTGATAAAATTCAAACTGAAATGCACCTTGCTGTTTTGTAAATAGCCACTTTTGACTTTTCCATTGGGAAATCAGTTTTAATCCTTACATTGCAAACAATGAGGGTAGAAAAGGCTAGTGTTTAATTTAGAGTGGAGATGCTGAAAAGTCAGCGGAGGTTTGTTGGGAGATGGCTAGTGTTGAAGAAACAGATAGTTTCTGATCTCAGGCTGCTGCATGTAATACTGTGTTGTGTCTTGGCTTAAGGTATCCAAGGCTTACCATGTATAATTTCTGATTAAATGTAAACTAAGGTGTCAGCTCTAAGTTTCTGAATTGGTTTTTTTGAACTGTGACAGTGTGTGTGGGGACTAAGGTGACACCAGTTTTTGTATTTGTGTGTATATGTGCATGTGCCAGTGAGATCAGTACATTACAGGAAAAGCACTCTCACTGCTGTAATTCTCATTTTACACACATACTGCTGCCCCTGACTGATGGAGGGCTTCACTGGGTGTGTACCTGCTAGACCGTAGTGATACTGAATAGTCTGAATTTTGAGAGCATGTTTTACTGCATAAAATAGGGGGGATTTATCTTTCTCTTCTCAAATAAAAAATGTCTGGACAGTTTCTGAATTATTTACTAAATTTAATCAAAACAGCAGAACTGGAATGCAACTGTAGTTCTTGTTTGTCACCTCACTATAGTGTAGAGTTTGTATCTACCCTTGATTTTGCTGAGGAAAGTTATGAGTTCTGTTTCCTGTGTTCACCATGGGCTTTTTGGGGAGAACTGTGTAGTAGTACAGCTGCTTTGCTGCTGTTACCTCTGAAATAGCCTCTGCTAATTAGGCATTGTTAAAACTTCTGAAGTCAAAGAACAGCTATGTGTAAGCTTCCTATGTGTGTAAGGCATTTTACATAAACGTGGCACTTGATAATTCTTTTCCTACCAGAAGCTGTTCTTGGGCAATGTATATGTGCTTTATACTAAAGATACAGTCCTACAGGTGTAAGTCGTGTAGTGGCTTGTGGTTCTCTGAACACTTAATACCTGTGGTTTCAACCACCATGTAGCTGGTTTCACTCCCATATTAAGAAACATCGAAGTAGTTATTCAGAGCTCAGCACATTTTCCTGCAGCACAGGTTGACACAAATACAATAAGAGTTAAGTCTTGGGGTTTGGCTACGTACAGTTTTAATTTCTAACTCGATTGAAAGAGTTCATTATCCAGCTTTCTTTTTTGCCTGAAAATGCCATTCTGTCACAGTTAAGACTCCAGTGTCCATTATTCACCTGGAGCTCATCACCTAAAATTTTATACAGTCGGAAGCAAAAATGACTGCAGCAGGTTCATTTGTGACTGATGAAAGGGAACCTCTGTGTTTAGTATGCAGTTCTGTATATCTTTAACAACCATTCAGAGTCATTTTGACAAGTTAAAAAGTGAAGCAGACTTCCCATGCTGTCCAGATCACTCTTTATCATTTCAAGTGTGGGTTTTTTTGCCTTAATTTTAAGTCTTAGGAACTTGGAATAGTGGCTCTAACTGAAAGCATGTAAGTGTCTGTGGAATTTGGAATAGATCATGTGCCAAATAACAGTGTCTCTGCTATCAGGAAACCTGTAATTCACAGTAAAGACAACATGCATATAAGCACTATAAGTATGTAATGTACTGTGATCAACAGCAAGTACTCCTGATTTTTTAATTATTGTGATAAAATAAACTACTTCATTTCAATAGCAAAACACTGTAAATACTGTAATTCATTATAGTTGAGATTGAGCCTTGGTGTCCTTTGATTTAATTACATCTTGCTTCTTTCAGATGTGTTGGAAGAGACCTTCAGAGTCTTAGGCTATGAGGTTCATTGTCACACATATTTAAATATGAACTCCATGAATCAAACATTGCTTGAAGTTGCAAGGTGGCAGAAGCACAGATATTATGACAGCTTCATTTGTATATTGGTCAGCCGTGGAAATTCTCAGAGCATCTTCTGTACAGACCATACCTTTTGTGGATTCCCTTTGGAACAAATAAAGAAACACTTTACAGCAGACTCATGTCCTGGACTTCTAGGAAAACCGAAGCTTTTTTTTATTCAGAGCTATATTGTGCCAGACGATGAGCAAGAATGTACCAGTCTGTTGGAAGTCGATGGGAATGGTGAGAATATCAGTGCTAAAGTCACTATCCCCCAAGCAGCAGACGTCCTTTGGAGTCATTGCAAGGTGGATGTGTCTACACTAGAACGATCCCCATCTTCATCCTCGCATTATCTGCGTTGTCTGGCTGAACTACTCCGTAATCCTTACAAAAGGTAAATTAAAATAAGAGGAAAAAAATAATCCTTTTCCTATGATAGCTTGTTGTCATAGAGAACGAGAAACCTTAAGTTTCATCCTGTCTGGTCCTGAAATGTGTTTTCTTGCAGTGTCATAGGCTGAAAGACAAGTATACCTGATCCTCACACAATTGCATAGAAAGGTAGCCTAAACTAGGAGTGGTGGTAGGAGAAGTTTATGAAGAGTAAAATTAAAGTGTGTTATGGCACTGGGGTTTGCAGAGTGAAAAAGGAAGAACCTGTCCTGGATAATGTATGTCAGTGCTTTAGACAGGATTGGGAATCTTCCTTCTGCAAGATAAAAAGGCACATTCCAGGCTTCTGTTAAATTGAGGATTGCCATGTACCAATACGAAGAGCTCTGCTTGCAAATATAGAAAGTCAGTGCTTAAGTTCGGGAAAAAGGCAATAGAGAGGGAAGGATTTTCTACTCTCTCTAAATTTAATTAACCCTTTGCTCACAGAGCCAATAGATTGCCAATATGTAATCTTGAATTTAAACTGTCAGAAAACTTTCATCTATTTAAAGAGATCAAAAGGAATCCGAGCAAAAGCCAGATACATTTGGATATATAACTTAACCAACAAAGGTTTTATTTATACAGCTTGATCTACTAGGGAACTGACAGCTGTTACTCAAGGTAGTTGCAGTGCTAACATTTAGTATCTTTTTACAAACCCCAAATCCTTGTCATGAAATCACAGATCTTCATGTCAGCATAATTAATATTACAACAGTGATTTGGGTCCTAAGAGTTTGTCTCAAAATGCGTGTAGAGCCTTGAGTTTTAGAGGTCTTACCTCTGCAGTAAAGACTGAAATTGCAAACTTTCTCCTTGCTGAGTCCAAAGTTTCCTTGTCTCTTGTGAATTTTTAAGTGTTGTCTTGCTTCATTCTCTAATGGAACACTTTTGCTTTTGTTGCTGCAGGAAGCTCTGCATATTAGGTATCCATATGGAACTGAACAAAAAAGTTTATGATTGGAATACGACCGCTGACCCAAGCCAACAATACTCACTTCTGCTCCAGCACACACTGAGGAAGAAACTTTTTTTCCCCACTTAACTGCTGTTACAAAGTACATATCTGAAGTGGCTAACAAGAACCATTTGCTATAATGCAAACAGTTTCATGCTTCATTTACTTTATGCGTTGTTATTTCATGTCTATCTAAAGCCTGTTGCTTCCAAACACAGGAATTTACAAGCATTTTAGTGTGCTAAGACACTAGATTTTATATTTTAATACAGTAGTCTCTGAAAGCTTGGATGAGAATGGTAGCTATTGTATAGCACAGCAACAGATCTTGCTACTAAATAAAACAGAGTGGAAAGAGGTCTAAACTGTATAGCTGTTGGGTTTTCCAAGAAAAAAACAGAAGTGTTTTTATTGTTTCATTGGTGGTTTTTAGCATATTTATTAGCAGTTAATGCTTAAACAAACACAAGCCAGCCCAAACCACTGAAATGCATTGATTACTTTCCTAGCACCTAATACCGGCAGATGTCTCAGGAAGGCATTCCTACCCAGTAATGCCAGATCTTTGCTAACAAGTTCTGGCTTGCATGCCTCTATAGACTGGCAAAACAGAAGGGAGAGAGAGATGGTCTTTTCAGTAATCTGGATTCTGTCTGCTTGCTGCATTAAAGATTGCATTGTCAGAACTGTCCGCAGCACACAGGGGTTCTGTGTTAATGAATGAGACAGTCTGCCAGGCTGTGGGCCAAGTTATGTTTTCTGCTGGTGCAAAAATGAGTCTCCGTGTGACAGGACATAACAGTAATCTGCCACACAGTTAAAAAAATGTGGGATTTTGGCAGACATCTTGTGGAAGCTGAAACATGATTCACACTCATTGCGCCAGGCATAGTTGTAAAAAGATACTTTAAAATATTTGAACTTAAATGTAGTATGTAGCAACCATGGGCCCTTAAGACTGGACTGTGGTAAACAGCCCACCCTCACTGCTTTTGCTTATGAAAAAGAATATGCCTCTGTTAACTGGGGTTTTTTTTTCCAAGCACTTTTGTTCTTGGGAAAATAAGTGAAAATTGTTCTAAATACAAAAATTTTTCTCCAGTGAAACACAGAGAGTTCAGTTAACCTGCTTGTTGTATAACAGTATAACCTGTATAGGTTGTATTGTCACTGAACTTAGTGACAATAAAGTAGGCCACTTGTAAGTATTTCGTTTTTCCTCCTAATACAGTCTCCTGTCCAGGAAAGAAATTCAAGGCCTTGGTGTGCCTTGCCTGGTTTCTGGTTATGTTTTTAAATGGAAAAAGAGAAGGATACAAAATGAGATACAGAATCTTAGAAGTTACTTCCTGTGGTGCCTGATAAAGGAAGCAGTTGGTGAAACATTTTTCCTGTGGTTGTAGAAACAAGACGTCATTTCAAGTTATATATATATATATCCATATATATATCTATATCTAAGTGATGTTAATAAATGTGATCTTCTTCACAAATTAACTTCACTTTCCCATTTCCCTTACTAGCTTTTGCATTTGACGAGCACTTCTGCTACCCTATAGACAACCAAAAGCAGGGAGAATGGAACCAAGAGGAGGTAGATGAGGAAAAGAAATGTATAAATTTTAAGCAGGAACAAGAAGGGGAATGGTAGGGAGCATCAAGAAAAGAACAAGTAGGGGAAAGACGATTTGGAGGAGAAATACAGTATCAATATTGGAAAGAGAAGAAAACAGGAAAAAGGAAGTGTGAATAATAGTGGCTATCCTTACAGACTCTAATGATGTGGTGAGTTGGTTGATGATTTGTGGATTGGTTGGTTGGGGGGTTTTGAGTGATGCTAAATGCTAACTATTTATTTAAAATATTAGCAGTAGAATATATTCTGCTTTTACAGTTTTGTGACAATGTAAGTTTGGTTTGGAGGTTAAGAAGTATGTATGTTCTTTGCCTTAGTGCAAGACACAGAAAGTAAAGTCCATGTCCCCTTCATTAAGAAATGATGCAGAAATGCTGTTTTGAAAACTAGAGGCTGATGTAATTAACCCTTTCAGTTGAAAAGGAAGGGAGTCTCTTTGTGTATGGCTGCTTGGTTGCAAGTGGTTATAACTCTCTAGAGAGTTGTGGGGACAAACATGTATTGTGCAGCATTCATGGGTGTCAGATACTGATTTTTTATGCTGATGTTTTAATCCTCAGTAGATTGTTAAACATAGTAGTGCTCAAACTATAATCATTCACCTAAGCAGTATTTATTGCCTTGACACCTCTTTGAAGAGTGTTATTTGGGTAGGCTGATTCTCTCTACCTGCTGCATAGTGAAAAGTAGTGAGTATTTATGCAGGAATTTTGTGATGGCAATTGTCTGTCACTTCTCCCATGGCTTATAGAATCATAGAGAGCTGAATTAGCTGAGACCCATCAGGTTCATTGAGTCGAACTCCTGGCCCTGCACAGGACATGCCAAGAATCCCACCATATGCCTGAGAGTGCTGTCCAAAAGCTTCTTGAGCTCTGTCTGGGTTGGTGCTGTGACCACTTCCCTGGGGAGCCTTTTCCAGTGCCTGACCACCCTCTGGGTGAAGAACCTCTTTCTGAAATCTAACCTAACCCTCCCCTGACAACAGTTTCATTTCTCAAGTCCTGTCACTGGTCACCAGAGGCAAGTGGTCGATACCTCTGCCCCTCTGCTTCCCCTCATGAGTGTGTTGAAGACTGCAGTGAGGTCTCCCCTCCGTCTCCTCCAGGCTGAACAAACCAAGTGATCTCAGCCTCTCCCCATAGGGCCCCCCCTCCAAAACGCTTAGCAGGTTTCTGTGTCACTCCACACACATGATAGGGACTGTCTCTTCTTGCTGTACTGCACACATAAAATTTGAGTCTAGAAAGGAATGCAGGGTGTGGACTGCATCAAGTTGTCCCTGTATTGCAGATAGTGAAATCATTTCGGGTTAAATGATCCTTTAGCCAAAAGAAAAGGGGGAAGAGAATTTTGGATCCATCATGAGTTTAGGGTGTTAACACAAGAACATAAAGAGTGACATGCTGGTGAAATTTCATAGTCTTGGACTGCCAAAATGTCTAGTTTTCAGAACCTACTATTGAAGGAAAAACCTACTATTGAAGTAAAACAAGTTACTGTGCTCCTGTGTTGTCAGAGCTTGGAATAGGCTGTCAAAGTCACTGCTCCATGGCACTTAATTTCAGTTTTGGTTTCTGATAACTGGAATAGAAATTTCTTGTAGTTCTGTATGTGCTGTATATATGGAAGAGGGAAAAGAGAATTGACAGAATATAGATAATGCCTTAAGTGGCTTGGAAGGTGTGTTCATGAGGCAGGAGATTCAGTGGTGTTTTGTCCCAGACTTGAGTTGCACAGTTTTTCTCAGCCACCTACACTGATGTGGCTGAGCCATAGATTGAGTTTACTTTGCACTGTTACATATTTGTTTATTACAGTGGTTGCCAACTCATCATCCAAAAAAGAAGTTATGTTCAAGAGGAAGTTAGGGTGCTAGCACTTGTAGATGGAACATGTTGGCCGATCTCCCCTTTCAACTCTGCATAAGAAGTGACTCCTATTACAGATACCTGAGTCAGAGAAGCTTTTTATGGGAGTTTCTGAGAATTCTTTTCTGCTTCCCAGAGTTTTAAGTTTCTGACATGCAGGATGGTATTGCTGAGAAGAGGCTGCTATCTGTGTGGATGATCCATGTTCCATTTA
Source organism: Machaerirhynchus nigripectus (assembly GCA_013397975.1). Classification (NCBI taxonomy): domain Eukaryota; kingdom Metazoa; phylum Chordata; class Aves; order Passeriformes; family Dicruridae; genus Machaerirhynchus; species Machaerirhynchus nigripectus. The sequence continues at coordinate 979,006 of VZRQ01006359.1, read as the reverse complement.
AACTAAATCCCCCGTACTGAATTATTTGACAACTTTTCTATGGCTGGTTTGAAGAATGTCTGGTTTTCAGCTTCTATATTAGAAACAATAAGACACTATAATTCAATTCAAATGCTGGGTTTCAAGCTGAAATTCTGAGTAAAATTTTTGTATGCAGACTGATTGTCCCTGTCTCACTCTAGACCATGGAATAACTCTGAAATTCTTGGTCTGTTTATCCTGTAGACCTCTATAACTTGTTAAATTTGGCTGTGAATTTCTCCAGCTCTATAAAAATGATGTAATAAAGGACAGCAAGCCTTATAGTTTCAACAAGTAACTTGGCTGCGCTTGGTGTGTTGGGCAACAACTTTTGGCGTGAGCAAGGATCATCCTATCTCCATTGACCCGAGGTTGTGGGGGGATGCGGGTGACCGTGGAGATGCTGAAGGCCCCAAGGAGCCTGCACTGAGCAGAGTCTGCTCACCTTCCACCTCCTCCCGTTACTGCAGTGGACACACAGACCCGCAGACAAATGGTATTGCAGCCCTCTCCCACAAGCACTGCTCCTCAAGCTTCCTTCCAGTGGGAAAATAAAAATAAAAATAATGGGCCTAAAATGTTTGAGGCCCTTTTGCGATGTAGCCTGCTTTAAAATGGCTTGGCAGCAAAAGCGAGACAAATTACTAGTCGCGTCTTACACTTCGTACCGGAGGCGCTGCCTGAAGCTTTTTCTTGGGTCCCTTGCAGCGTTCCCCGCGGCTTGCAAGCCCTGGGCGGGAGGGCTCCGGCCGGGGCTTGCCCGGCGGGGCAGGGCGGCACCGCCGCGCTTCGTGCAAGCCGTCGTGGCCGCTGGCATCCCTGCCCTCTCCGTGCCCCGGCTCCTTCCCTCACATCCCCCTAATCCCGGTTTCCGCGCCGCTGCTGACACCGCCCCTTTCCCTGGCGCCTCGGGCGGGCACTGGGCATGCCCGCCGGCCCGCGGCAGTCCGCCAAAGGGACCGCGGAAGGGACCGCGGAAGGAGCCGCGAACCGCCGTCCCGCGTAGCTGCCGGGAGAGGGCTCGGGATTGGAATTCGTGTAAGAGGTACCACAAAAGGGGGCTGAAATGGAGAGGGGACGAAGGAAGGCTCCATCTCCCGAGCCCAGAGCCTAACTCCCGCTCTTTTTAGGTGGCCGCTCTCGGCTGCCCGTGCGGCCTCTGGGATACTCATCTCCCACGTGGGCCTGTGGAGTGACCTTCCGACGTTCCCGGGCGCTTTGGATTACATTTAAATCTTTGGGGCAGTGCTCCAGTCAGTAAAACTTTAAAGAAAAAGGTAATTTTACAGTCCTTATCCTGCTTATTTTATACGATTTTCCTTTTCTGAGGCTATATCTCAAAAGTATGCATAAGAGACGCGGATTCGTTACTTTTCTGTGTCGATGCGCTGCCAAGTCCAGCTGTGAATGTGCGGGTGAGCCGCGCTAAGCCTGGGCAGAGAGCACATCCTGCGCTTCCTGTGTGTTGGTGCTGGGTGTTCATCATCGCCCAGTTTTACCGGATTCTTTGTTCGCTTTCCTTTGCTTTAGGACTCTTGTTTTTTACCATGGTGTTGTATTAGTGACCTGTAAAATGCATGAAGTGGTAGAGGGTTCTAAAAACCCCATAGCAGTAAGCTGAGCAGTGGGTGAGCTGGCGGTATCACTGTAGTGCTCGGAGAATTGGCCAGCCCAGCCTGGCCTCAGTCCAGAGGCAGGGAGGAGAGCTTATGGACACCTAGCAAGTGGGGAGAAGTCTTGAAGGTATTCCAAACTCAGGCAGGAAATGTCTGAAATGAAAAAAACTTTTCCAAGAATGGTTAGCGACACAGATTTGAAAACTATTTTAAAGGTAGATGAAGGACTTTGAAGAGAATCAAGGTGCTGCACCTGGGTCAGTGCAATCCCAGATATGAGTACAGACTGGGAGAAGAAGCCAGTGAGAGCAGCTTTGCGAAGAAGGACTTGGGGGTTATTGTGGATGAAAAGCTGGACATGAGCCAGCAGTGTGCACTCGCAGCCCAAAAGACTGTCCCCGTCTGGGGCTGCATCAAAAACAGCATCGGCAGCAGGTCAAGGAAGGTGATTCTGCCCCTCTGTTCTGCCCTTGTGAGACCCTACCTGGAGTGCATCCAGCTCTGGGGTCCTCAGCATAGGAAAGATGTGGACCTGTTGGAGTGGGTCCAGAAGAGGGCCATGAAGGTGATTGGGGGATGGAGCACCTCTGTTTGTGAAGACAGGCTGAGAACTGGAGTTACTGAGCATAGGGAAAAGAAGGCTCCTCTGTGCCCCCACAGGCTATGATATCCTCTGTTTTATCTCCTCCCAGGTGTTTCAAAGGCTTTGGATTCATAGGTTCTATCCCTACTTTGCTTTCCTGATACTTTTCTTGTGCTCCCTCATGTGGAAACCTTTGCTTCCAGCTGTTCTAAACAAAAGATTGAAGACCTGCCAACCAGAAGGCACTGAAGCACCTTTTTACCTATTTAGCCTTCCATGGGCAGAATAGAACTGCCTAGGCTACATGGAAGAAGTTGGTGTAGTGGAAGGTTGATCAGTCACAATTAAACCTCAGTAAGATTGAGCTACTTGTGCAGAGCCTATTTAGACTGAGCACTGAGTGCTATTACATTTTAACTGACATTTACTTGTAAGGGAGGCTTAAAAGGGTTTTTCTCTGCCAAATGTCATATACAACCTGGAAGCAAGATACAGCTGGGAACGGATAGATATTCCACAGCTTCAGCTTGGGTGTCAGCCTTGTAACAGAGGAACACCTCCCTGCTACAGCCAGAGAAGAAGCCCTTGGACTGCAGATCAAGGAATATGCATGAACCACTGTGCTGTCTCCATCAATAGTTGTAATAAGTTACTGCAGGGACTCTTGCCAGTTACAATGGAGAGAAGCAAAGATCTGAATGTGGAAGATGTTTAAAAGAAAAGGTAACTCACACCTTGAGGTCATCTAGCACAGTTTTTTGCTCAGAGCAGAGCTACTTTCAATTATAGACTGGGTTCTTTGGAGCTTCTGCCAAATCTGGTCTTTTTTGTAGTCTTGTGTTTAGAGAAGGAAGTAAATTTCAAATTTATTTTAAACCTTTATTTATTAAAAGGTAATTCAGGGCTTCCAAGCAGTCATTGAGTAAAATTTTAGTAGAAGGATTGCTCTATTGAAGATTCAAGTGTTACTAGTGTTTGCTTTCTGCTTTCAGGCAGAGAGACTGTTGTTCCAGCAACATGGAGGATGATGTCAGCTTGAAGTTCCATCAGCAGCTTTTGCTTATTAGTGAAAATCTGGTGACTGAAGATGTAGCAGCTTTAAAATTTCTCTGTACTGATTTGCTCCACATCAGAAAACTAGAAGGCGTGAAGTCAGCACTAGACATCTTTAAGCTTCTTATGGCTCAAGAATATCTGAAAGCAGAAGACACTTTCCTACTAGCTGAACTCTTATACAGAATTAAATGTCACTCCTTGCTCGACAAACTTGGTTACACCAAGGAGAAAGTACAAGAACATCTGCTTGAGAAGGGAAGAGTATCTCCATACAGGTAAGCTTGCAGTGGAATTCTATTCCCTCCATTACTGCTATCTATGCCACACTGTTTTCCTTTCCATTTTTAAATTCTTAGATTGCCTTTGGTTTTTACATCATCTTCTGTTCCACTTTTATCTCACTGTATCTCTGTTACAGGCAGATGCTGTATGAACTGTCAGAGAACATCACCAATGAGATGTTGGAGGAAATCATATTCCTCCTGCAAAACCATCTTCCAAAGCGATGGATAACTCTTGTATGTGAGGAGTGAGCCAAATGTGTATATGGTGGGAAGGGAAGGAAGGGGGGAAATAGGAGGAAAAGTGTGAAACGTGTTTGGCAGACTAGAGCATAATATGCAACTAGGCTGGTTGTATTCACAGGGATAGCAAGAAGGAAGATGTTGACAGGTAAGAGTAGAATTTGGTCCCTTGTGCCAAGGTCAGTCACTGACAGTTCACTGTCTAGCATCAGATTATAAAAAGGTGACAAATCAAATCTTTGCCCTGCTTGAGCCATATGCAAGAGAGATCCATGTCTATGTGTCATTGGTACTGTTTCACAGCAATGAAGCCTTCTTGAAGCCAAGAGTCATTAATATGGTTTGGGTGAATCTGTTTACAAAAGACCATACCAAATAATAACATAACCAGTGGCTTTCCATGAAGCAACATTTCTGCTTTAACAGTGATATAAAATTGACTGTTTGGTCCTTGTTGGTAGGGAGCAAAGCAGATTGTTCAAGACAGACAGGGCTGAGAGGCATGTTTTGATTTCTAAGGAACAGTAATTATATTTTACTCTTTCCTTTTGGCTGTCAGTCTGCTTTGGATTTGCTGATTTTATTGGAAAAACAGGGCCTTTTAACTAAAGACAATGTACAGACACTGGAGGACATCTGTAAGATTGTTTCACCTGATCTCCTGAAGACAATAAAGTGCTACAAAAAGGCAAAAGGTGAGAAATTCATAGTCTAGGAGTAGATTTGCTAAAATGCAGGAAGCACTAGATGGGTCTGGGCAACTGAACTGAAGGTCATATGTGTGTATTGCTGAAACAGGAGCTAGAGTGGCATAAATCTGGTGTAACAATTCCTAGCTTGCATTATTTCCTAGCTGAATCCATGAAATGCAGGGATGTGCTGGAATATCTGAGGCCACACAGAGCAGCCCAGCACATACAGAACAGGCTGGGAAACTGAAAATCTGTTTATAGTTACGTCACACTTCTCCATTTCCCCATTAATAGTATTGAGATGATGACAACTGTCCTGTAAAAGGCACTTTGTGATTTATGAATTTGCACTACATAAAGGCAGTTGCCTGCTAATAGTCTGGCAAGACAAACTGTGTGTGCATGTGTGTCTGATACACGGGCTATGAACATGCAGATGATTTCTGTTTTTATATTAAGAAAATACGAGATTTATCAGTGATTCAGGAGTTCATAAATACAGTTAATTTCTAAGCTGAAATGAAAAATTCATTTGAATGTCTTGGGTAGAATCTATCCTTGTACCATGGATATCTTTGTTCTGCAATATCAATGCAAATAGAAGCCTTGTCTTTGTCACAAAAATAGATATAGTAAAAATAACCGGGAAACATTCAGAATAGATCCATTGAACATGACCATACTGTCTTGTATGGAGGAATAATTCCTTTCAATGAAACAGTATTTCAAATACAAAAAGTGATGTATTGTAGCTAAACTCCTTTTTGCTACATCCACAAATACTGGATTTATCTTCATAAACATCTATGCTGGGGTTTTTTTTCTAGATAACAAGGCAGCTAATTTTACACAAGGCTTCCGTGAACTAAACCTGGAGGTGCGTGGAGAATTCAGCAATGTAGGAAATGAATCCAAGGTTTGAGACAATCTCTTAAATCCTTTTTGAATACCTAGGGGTGTGAGGTCTTCTCTCGAATTACATTTATCATGCAAGGACATGTGAGATATCTATATGTCTCATAAAGTTTCTTGACTTGACTGATAAAGTGCCGTGTTTCAAAGAATATTTTAACCTTGGAGGCTAGAAATTTAGCAATATTGAAAGGTGTGTTGTAGACAAAAGGGGCATAATACCTTTGAAATTATTCACACACCAGTGCATGTGCTTATCTTCCTGATAAAGGCAAAACAGTTTGCATTTGTCTAAGTTATACATTTTGCCATTGGAGATGGCAGTAGAATGTGCAAGACAGAGACAAATGGAGCTTCACAGTTATCACTTTTTGAATCTGGCTTAGAAAAGGCCTCAGGGCATCTTTAAATTAGAAGCGATAAAGGATAGCATGCAAAGCCCTTGTTAGAAGGATTAAAAGGGGGCAAGAGTTTTTAGTAAGCTATTGCAGAGGTCTTGGTACATGAGAAAAGATCTCTTTTGTGAGATCCCTCCTTAGAAGCCTTCTGTGCACTCTTTAACCACAGGAGTGTAACCATTGACTTCTCCCTCTGGCCTTTTCTTTGTGATGACCATGGATATTGAAGGAACAAGTGGCTCCATTTGTTTATAGCTATTTAATTTCTTGAAGTTCTGTGCTGTAACATCTTTTCATCACCTGATGTTTGGACTGCTGTAGCAAAGCTGTTGAAGGAACTTGGAGTGCTGCCTTCATTTTGTTCTACTAAAATGCACATAAGGAGGTGTGTATTGCTCTTTAGTGAGCAGGAAGGGACTACAGTGGATGGAGTTTTTTATTTCAACCCAAGGTTGGATTTAAACACATGGTACTTGAAGTTTTGGTACTTTTGAGCTTTAAAAATGTTCTTTTAAACAGTGGGAGGTAATCTTAAGTCTTAGCAAAAAAACTGGTAATGTGGTAGGTTAAGGCACTTCTGAGATTTCTGTTCTGCTTGCGTCCTTTTCCAGTGGATCAGTATGAATTGCCTGCTCCAGGTATTCATTACTGTTCTCAAAAAAACTAACTCAGATGTCTAACATCCTATAGTTCCACTGTGAACCCTCTGCCATGAAGCTAAAATATCCTTTTGGCACTGGAAACAGTTGGGGACTTCTGTCCCCATCACCAGCTCAGATTGCAGTTTGGCTGCTGAATCCTGCCTTTTACATACAGATGAGAACCCAAATGCTAAACCCTTCTACAGTTTGAAAGGATGGTGACAGTGTGCTTGGAGTTTCACAAACTTCATGTTTTTTCACACAAGGAGGCACCACTGAGTTCCAGATGTTCAAAAATATCCCACAGTCTTAGGTGCCTCTAACTCCTGGATGCCAGTTTTGAGACATGTTAAGGAAATATGAGCAAGTTGAATAAATTTGTTGAAACTAAGCTTTTTTCTTCTCCTTTCCAAAGAATATGAAAAGCTACAAAATGGATGGACCACACAGAGGATTTTGTCTCATTATTAATAATGTTAACTTCAATAATTCTCAGAGGAAGGGTTCTTGCAAAGATGCTGGTAAGTTACTGAAGTGAAATTTTTGGAGGATTAGTCTCTCTGTTTCCCCAGGTGAGTTGATTATGTAGTATTGCTCTATAATTTATTGTGTATGGTTAGTTAGTATTCTAAAAGAGTAAAATGTTTGATATGTGTTAAATTGTCATTTGTGTATCTGGGGGATGAAAGGTTAAAGGACAAGTAGCCACTGGGTTTTTCAGTTGGATCATTCTTGAATAATTTTAAGGATCTCTTTTTCCTTATCCTTTATCTACAGCTATAGTAAAGAACTGAAACTAAACTAAATTAAACCATCATTCTACCTAATATAATGCAAAATTCCATAATCAAGCAACTCTGTGCATACTTCTTATTTTGTTCTGTTTTCTCTATTTATCTCTTATGTATGGAACTCTTAATAGTCAAAACTGCAACTGGAAAATAATGATGTGAGGAAGTTTTTGAAAGATCGTATCTGAAACTGGGGAAAGACAGATTCTTCGTGTTTTCAAGTGTCATTTGTGTGCTCACTTACAATGACAATGTACACACTATTTTCTGAAACTTTTCTAGAAAAACCCAGGAACTCTGTGTTTGAGCTGATGCCATCTTTTTTTATTCCAGTTAACCTTTACTTGGTACTAGTATGAGGATGAATCTGCAGAAGTGTCAGGGTGTAAGGTCTTTCCCCCTCCAAGATTAGCTTGCATGGTGACATCATAAAATGTTTTTCTCTTGCCTTAAATTTTTCTTTTATCTTTCATTTATTTACAGAGCGACTGGAGAAAGTATTCACATGGCTTGGACTGGATGTGAGGACTTACACAGATCTGATGTCTGGGGATATTAGAAGTCTCATGCAAACTTGGCAGCATTTACAAGATCACAAAGACAGGAACTGTTTTATATGTTGTATTCTATCTCATGGAGAGTCAGGAGCAATCTATGGGACAGATGAGAAAGTTGTATCAATACGCATGCTTATGTCCCACTTCACTGCCAGACAGTGTCCCCAGCTGGCTGCAAAACCCAAACTCTTCTTTATCCAAGCATGCCAGGGTAACAAAATACAGCGTCCTGTCTATGTTGATACTGATGCACAAACTCCTGGCTCATCTTCCATGGAAGAGAGCTTTTCTCTTTTTGAAAGTATTCCTGAAGATGCCGATTTCCTCCTAAGCATGGCCACAGTGGATGGTTATGCCTCTTTCCGGCACATTGAAGAGGGTAGTTGGTACATTCAGGCCCTCTGCCACAAGCTACAGTTGTTGGTACCAAGGTAAATACTTGGCTTAGTGCTCTGAGTAAATTTTTCTTCTCCAAAGGCAGTTCATCTAGGAACGCACACCCATTTTCTAAGGTGGACGGAGTTAGTTAAACTGATGATTTTACACTGATAAATTTACATTAACACTGCTAGTATCATCCATGTGATCTGAAGAATGTGAAGTTTATTGTGAAAAAACACTCAAAACCTCACATCTAGAGTCTTTAGGCAGCTCAATTTCTTGAGTGGATATAGGTAAAAATATTTTATTCCACTTTTTTTCTTTATTGGTTGAATTAAGCAAGACAGCAAGAAAAGGTCTTACGTTTTTAATATGACTCAAATGAGGACAAAAGACAACCAGGGAGAAAAGGATGTGTTTTCTTTTATGTGTTTTAAATATTCATACTGTGTCTTCTAGCTGGTCAGGGAGATGTTAGGTGGATTGCAGTCTGCTCACTAATAAGTAATTTTTTTTTGTTTTTTGCTCTCCTTTTGGCTGTAGGGGTGAAGATATTTTGTCAATTCTTACACAAGTTAACAAAGATGTGGCCGAACGTGATAGCCCTTCAGGGACGAAGAAGCAAATGCCACAACCAGCATATACCTTAAGAGGAAAATTGATATTCCCAATACCTACGGCCCCTCCTCCTTCAGAGCAACATCAAGGCTTTTGAAATACATCATTTTATCATCTAATTTAAATGCGGTTCATCACACTACCTGTTTTAAGACAGTCACCCAAAGCCCTGAGGATCTGTTAGCTTTGATGCAAGGCCCCATAAATTTTTTGTCAAAGAAACTGTGAAACTAGAGGAGATACAATTAAAACAATCCATGTGCCAGCTATTTACATCATCTATACATTCAGAGTTATCTGTGTTGGAAGAACCATGCTTCTGTCAGTTAAACATTTTTGTACCTGCACAGGCTGCAGATAGAAAAGATTTTTTTCTGGCAGCATTGGGGTTGCATCTGAGCTTTCGTATCTAAACCAGGATTGTTAATGGTCTGGTTTAGTCTCATCATGTTTTATTTTGCAGGCTAACAATTTTAAATCCTGTTTCTAAATCCACTGGCTATGTTCATAGAGAAAAAAAAATGGGAAAGAAGAGACAAAACCTTAAGTAGTAAGTGGAAAAGGATTTCTTCCATCTCTACTGAAACTTAATAAAGAACCAGTTACCAACTGAAATCAGCAATTTGTTCCACAATGCACACTGATACCCTCAAATGGCTAACATAAACTTCATGTACAATAAAGTTTTCCAAAACCGAGTAAAGCCAAAATGCTGCCTATTATTCATTCCCTCTGTGAAACTTTGTGAACTTTTATTTCCCCATCACTTCTGAGAAAATTTAGGGTAGAAGATTTGCATGCTCTGAAATACAGCAGTCAGATTAACTTTGTTAAGCATTACATTTTTTAATTACTGTTTGTTGGTTTAGGATCTAAAATGCAGCCATTTGAGCAGCAAGGCTCCTATTGACTAAGGTGCTAACAGAATTTTGTGAGTTAACTGAAATAATGCTTTGGTTTTTTGTTATGAGCATTTATTATGTATGCCTGTGTATTTCCTCTTTGTTACTGCATTAAATTCATAATTTTAAGAGCTTGGTGAGATAAAAATTGTATATTCAGGTAAGGCTTATCCTTGTTTCTGACTGATTCGTGCACTTTGTTCGGCTGCATGAATCAGTGAGGTTTTAGCTGCCTCAGGGTTTAAGCTGAAGTGAAACTTTACCAAAACACTCATTGTATATGATTAGCAATACCTTAAGGTGAAGATTTGAGAGAGTACTGTCTAGTGCTACTGGATGCAATTTCTAGCTTGCACTATTTTCAGGAGGGGAGTTTTGCATCATACAGAGCATTGAAATGCAGCCAGTTTTCCAAAACATGATGGTCCCTTTATGATAATGAAGTGGTACTTGTGTGACCCATTGCATTTCAGGTGTTCTGTGTTAGCCTGGCTGCCACACTTGAAGTTACATTTATGCCACAGATAAGAAAAATGTTTTATCCTTTAGTGGAATATATAACATTGGGGTGGAATTGTGATGTTTCTGGCTTGCAGTTACTGTTCAAACGATGCACTCCTTTTGCATTTTTAGGAAACAAATGAATTTTTATCAGTGTGGAGTATACATTGACCTTGTTTTGCAGGATCTTGTTTTAATTTTTAGTTTGGTAGACAGGGAATGCCATCATGCTATCTTGCTTTCTCTGTAGAAACTTCTGCCTGGGTAATCTCCAGTTAAATCATAGGTAGGTAAAGGCAGCCAGAAAGAGTCTGAGCTGACTTCTGCCTTGAGTTCCCTAGGAGGGAAGGATCCACACTTGTGAAGTGTGAAAGACTGCTAAGCTAAAGTCTCCCTTGCTCATAAGTTCGTTCAAACAAAGTTTCCAGTGCCCTGATCTAGCCTATTCAGGGAGAATATTTTACTTGTGTGTGCCGAGCGCCATGTTTATGTGGCTGCACACTAATACCTGGGCGCATGCAGTGGTACTTGTCAGCACAAGCCCTAAGACAGCGCAGGCTTAGCACTGGAACTGCAGCTGACATCCAGCCAGTTGGGTATTTTTATGGGATCTCCTGCAGTGTGTTGTAAGATGGAAGTTTGAAACTCTTGGCAAGAGTGGGTCGGTGTGGTACAATTTAGATATTCATCACTCCTTGCTGTTCACACAGTACACCTTCCCTGTAACTCCAGTGATACAGAGCTGTGCCAGAAAGAAACCAGTGCCAAACAAACAAACACACAAATGTGGTTGGTTGCTGTTGAGGCTTGCTGATAGCACACAGACACATGCATATCTGTGCGTGCTCCACCTACAGAATTAAGGAAGGGTTGTGTCTTGTGCAACCCCTATATAGACAGATTTAAGTAGAGCTAGTGTAGAAAGAGACTTCTGGGGAAGTTGGTATCTTGGCAAGATCATGATCTTAAAGTGGAAATCAAGTTTCTAGTATCCCGTCCCTCCTGTCAGTTTTTGTGCAGGAGCTGTGTACCCTGCCTTGTGCCAGTGCAGGCCACAGTCACTACAGCTGCGGAGCTGGCAGGAGCGTCAGCAGTTTTTCTTCCTCAAGATCACCCTTTCTAGGGAGATGAATTTTTGGTAGGCTGTACAAGGAAAAGATTGGGTCACCAAGACAGTTCTGGAGGAAACCAGAGTGCAGGGGAGCCAAGGGAAATTAGGGAGACTTAATGTAACAAAGGGACAGGAACATTTCCAGCAAGGGCGGGAGAGGAGGAAATCAAAAGTGAAACTAATAGTGCCAAAAGGGGTGGTCCTTCGAACTGCTGTATGAGAGGAGAAGCCATTATCTGTCACAGTGCGTATCACGGCATGCTGGCTGTTTCAGACTGCAACTGAAGTCTTGGTTCAGGTAAAACACTGAAGAAATGATGGAGGGAAAGGGATGATGAGACTTGGAATTACATGGAGACAAACATTTTGGACCTGAAGATGAAAGAGTACTTGGGGTGTTCGTCTATGCTGCTCCCAGCCTTTGGATGATAGCACAGTTCCTGCCACTGAAATAAGGTTTTCTGATCTGTTACCAGAGTGTGCCTTTTGGAAGAATTTGTATGGCTCATTCTATCAAAGGGTGTGTTTTAATTTTGAGCTTGTAAAGATAGGTTGAAATCAATGAATGGCTGTTTTCATTGCAAAATTTTAAGAAATTCTGGCTTTCCTAACTCTCCATAATGCTGCCTTGAGAGTCTTCCGAGAGTCTGGTAGCCATACTGAGCGCTGCTCTTGTTTTCTGCTGCGTGGAAGATACTGGCGATTTGCACGCTGGGAACCTTTTCAATGAAGGCTGAGTTCTTTTCTTCAAAGAGAGTGAAGGGGTAAAAAGTTAATTACTGTTCAAATTCTACTCTAAATGGGGAAGTATGTTACATAAATAATTTCAGAAGAATGTTTAGTTGTTGAGTTCCCTGTATTTACTGAGTGCTGCTACTGAATTTGGTGCTAATAGTTGACTTGTTTTAATTTAAAAAATATCTTCCTGTTAAAAATAAGCTGGGGTGAGTTGGGGAGGGAGGAAGGGGGTAAGTCATGGCAGCTCTGGTGACACAGCAGGACAGTGGGACTGAGATACTTTAAACGAAAAGATATAATTGATTCAGCCATCTTGCACTGACTTTTAATTAGGATTTGTGTATGAGAACAAAAGAGCTGAGCTGTGCTCTATGCTAGAAAGCACTAGGTATGCTGCTTAGTGTGTTGCCTTAAAGGCAAAACCTGATTACTTTCGTGGCTTGTTTACTGTTTTTCTCACAAGTTCTGTAATAACCAGTTCTCTGAAAATGGAGGTGTGAAGTAGGGATCTTCTGCTTTATTAACATTTTATTCCATTTTAACATACTTCCTGTAAGTCATGTGACAACACTGTAAAGGCAGAGCTTTTCCTGGAACTTTAGAGACTGGCTGTGTCACTTTGTTTTCAGAGTTGTTCCGGCACTCCTCCAGTCTGTCCTCCCATGTAAGTGGTGTAAAACTATTATTACTATTATTGTTACTATTATTATTAATTTTACTTGTTGTATCAGTTGTGTCTTTAAGTTAGTAAACTGGGAGAAAAAGTGGCAGTTAAATATTGTTTTAATTGTGCTCCCTGTAGTTACAGACAGGCTTAAATGTAGCCTATAGGTGACGCATCTCTTCTAACTGCAACAATTTGATGGGTTCGAAACTTACAGCCTTGGAGAAATAAAATGAAAACTCCCTTTACAAGAAAGATTTGCTTTTATTAGCAATATCTCTTGTATCTTAAATGAAAAGGCATGATTTATGTGAGAAAGAAGATAACTTCATAACTAGCTACCAAGAAAATATTATTCTTTCCTGTGTGGTTATAGAAATATAAAGTCAGGTAATCATTGAATTGTGAGGTTAAGCACATTCAGATACTACTGGTTTATATGGGCTGAATTACATGGATTCTTGCCTGTTTAGAAGTTCGGTTTGAATGGCTTTAAAGAAAACCGTATTTTGGGGCAGAACACGAATTGTACTGTTTTATCTTTCGCTGTTTTATCAGTTTATTTGAAATGCAAAGGTTTAAGATTCAGTTGTACATTAACTCTTGCTAACCAACAGAATGCTGACCAAGGGCATGCCACAAAAAGCTCTTTCGCTGTAGGGTGGTCCTTGGAGGAGAGCAGAATACAACTGCCTTCTAATTATTATTACCAGTTAGTCAGCTGGGCTACCTTGGAGTATTGGTATTGAAACATTTGCAGTAGCAGTAAGTAAAATGGATTGCAGTATTCCAGTAGAACTTCCGGTAGAAAGTTCTCTTTTCTCACTGTCGACTTTTCTGTCTCAAACATTCTGAGTACTGCTACAGGAAAGGTGTGATCAGAGGAGAGGCTCCTGTGGCAGCGGCCAGCGCTGTGTTGAGCCAACTCCCTGCTCCGCCCTGAGACTCCGTGCCCCCAGGCCAGCTCCGTGCTCCGTGCCCCCAGCCCAGCTCACAGAGCTGTGCACGCATGAACAAAACGCACAGCAAGTCTAATTTAGATAATGGGCATGCACCAGGTTAACTACAGCAGGACATGGATGGTGCACACGCCCCCTCCCCGTTTTTTCCTCTCTCTTTTCTCTGTCTTTCTCCATCTCCAGAGGCAGCATCAACACAGGATCTAAGGACTGGTGATATGCTTTGCTTTCTTCCCTGTCTTGGCTTGCACGGCTATAATGTTTTACCCCATATTCCATTCTGAAGTTTGTTGTGGGAGGGGGGAGCTTGGGGAGATTTTTGTGGCTTGTGAGACAGCACCTTTGGCTGGATCTTGTGGCTTGTGAGCCAGCACCTTTTGAGGAGTTTGTTGTGGAAGTTGTGAAGTGTACTGTGCAAAATGAAGGGCTTGTTAGCCTCCACTCTTGTGGAAGTGTTTTGTGTAAATACAGCCTGACAAGAATTTATTACAGACACCAACGTTTCCATGGGTCATCACATCAGCAGAAGCAGGTCCTTTAAGTGTCAGGGGGAGATAGTTGGAAGGCTTGCACTTGGTCTTTTCTAACTTTCTCCTGTGCTCAAAAGTTGAATCCATAAGTCAAGTTTAATATTTCTAAAGCTGATGGAGAAAGTAGAGGAAAATGGAGGTGGTATTTCATGCTCAGCAAAACAAAGATAGTTTGATAGGAATTCTTCTGGTCTTTTCAAATGGGTTGACATGATCTGTATTTGCTTTTAATATTACAAATTAATTGAGAGCTGGGAACTGAGTTTTACTTGATGCGAATAAACCGAAACAGGAAGAGGTGCTTTGGGTATGCTGACCAGAAGCAGTAAAAAAAAGAAAGGAGAGGTCAGATAGCTTAGAGTAGCTATACTCATGTGGACTCCTAGTGTTATGATGTAAAACCTTTGTTGTGGTGTAAAATTTGGCAGTCTCGTTTATTACATAGTCTATATTTCAGACTGGCAAGTGGCTTTTTCTCCCAAATGGTATCAAACTTCAAAAAAACCCAAACCCAAACAAAACCAGCAGCAGCCTGCCAGGACTGTACAATGTACATCCTGTACATTGGTACTTCCCACTGTCTAGATACACCGTAGGAGGTAAGAATGATCTATGACTTTTTCTGGTAATGTCACTTAGTACAGAGGTTTTAATATTCTTTGTTAAGTCCAGAGAACTGAAGAAGCTAAGCATCAAAGCTGTGATAACAAGAGAGCTTCTCTCTATTCAAATACTTCTGATTGCACGTATTTATTTTGGGCTATTCTACATGATGTGATACCTCTTACATAAATCATGTTGTTGCACTAGTCTTACTGACACATGAAATCAATTGCTGTTCATGTTTAGATCCAAACCCTGATGTGAAATGAGTAGAGACTTCCGCAAACTGCTTTTTGAAGTTTCTGAGGCTTTGGTCACAGATGAACTGTCAGCTCTTAAGTTCCTCAGCCTGGAGCATGTTCCCAGGAGGAAGCTTGAAGCCATCCAGGAGCCCAAGGCCTTCTTAGAAGTGCTGCAGGAGAAAGACATGATCGGGGCGGGGAACATGTCCTTCCTCAAGGAGCTCCTCTTCCGGATTGGTCGGATCGACCTCCTGACTGCCTACCTGGGCTCCAGCCGGGAGGAGATGGAGAGAGAGCTGCAGGTCCCGGGCAGGGCACAGGTGTCAGCTTACAGGTAAACACAGAAGCATGCAGAATGCTACAGTTCGGTGTCAATTCTTTTCTGTCTGCACTGTTGTCTTATGAATATCCGAGCATAATTCTATTAATTACGCATTAATTCCTGCCATTGTGAGTTTTACATTTTGCAGTTCAAATGTTTAATTGTGGTGTTTACTTCTTACAGCTTTCTTGAAGATCTCTCTATTCTTTATTGTCAGGCAACTGCTATATGGAATTTCAGAGGACTTGACTCCAGAAGATGTCAGGAGTGTGAAGTTCCTGCTCCAAAAACAATTACCAAAGAACAAGCTCCAGGAAAATGCTGTATGAATAGTGATCTTGAGAAGTTTTTTGCAAGGCTAGTTCAGAGTCCTCTAGTTCTTGTAAGAAGGCAGGAAAGAGAAAGCAGTCTGCTCTCATGAAAATCTGCTTTGAAGTAATTGTGATGTTAGCTAATAGCTGCTGTGTCAAAGAATGCACCCTTATTTTTCTTACTGTCTCTTTGTCTTTTTTGCTCTTCTGATTCTATTTTCTCTCCACCACCTGTTTCTTTAATCTTGTCTTCTTGCAAAATCTATCATACTCTTCCTTTAATCTTTGCTTGGCATTTATAAAACAAATGTCTTTATAAGACATGTGCTATACCTAAGAAGAGTGATGTTTGCTAAAGGAGACACGTTGTTTTGGAGACAGAAAATCAAGTTCTAACGTGAGTTCAACCACGTATTTTTGTGTGTCAATGGGTAAATTTTCTTCTTTATTGTAATTTGAAGTAACAACATATTGATAACTTTCCCCCAAAAGTATTAAGAAGTTGGGTGAGCGAGTTTAATATTTGTAAGTAATGAGCCATGTTATAAAAACGCTTGGTATTATTAAGAACTTTCCTTAAAAATCCTATTTGTATTGTGGTGATGCCTTTTCCTGGTCTTAAAATCAAGAGGCGAACACGGTTAGAAGGGGAAAAGGGTATTACCTTGGTATTTATTGTAAGGATCCTTAGGTGCACCACGACCAGGTCGAATACACCTCCATGCACCCCCGCAATGGCCACCCCAATCCCTCCTCCACACCTGGCCCCACATTCTAGGTCTTACCAATTAGCATATCCACCAAAATTCCCCAATGAGAGGCTCGAATGAGCCCCCCTCTCTAAGGAACCCTCCCCTGGATGGTTCTATCTTAGTTTACAAAATGTGTTCTGGAGAGGACCTTGGGGCCTGGGCACACTGGCACCCTAACTACAAAGCCTCTAAAATGTTTAGTCTCTTAGCTTAACAAACAAGTCCAAGAATGTAGGCAAAAGCACCAAGAATACAGAAGTTGCAAAAAGGTATAACAGGGGTAAAAAAGAAAAGACAAAAATCATCATGGCATCAGTGGCACCTAGAGGAAAATTAGCAGATTTACCTCCAACTTGGTGGACAATTGAGCTTTAATAAATAAAACTAGTGCTGAACAGTTTTTCTGTAATAGAAAATGCAAAATGGCATAGCTAAAGGACTTAACATCACTTCATCAGAACACAAAGCACAACAGGATGTCATGTTATCCTCATCAGTGCTTTGTACTGCTGAAACAAAGCAGGATAGCCTAGTTACAGGCAATGTCTAATTGTCCTGCTTTGACCTTAGTGATGATGTGTTTATTCAGTTGCATTGCATCTTGACCCTTGCTTTAATGAGGTTTGGAGGAAAAAGTAATTGGTCTTTAGCTGATCAGTCTCTGGGAATGAGGTTGTTGTCTTCTGCCCTGTCGCAGAGATGCCTGATACTGCAGTTATCGAAGGTCACTGGATGAGTTTGGGTTATGTGTTTGTGTTTTCCAGTCAATATTGCAGGTCTTTCTGGAAATGGAATTAAATGGGATAATTAAAGAAGATAACCTGAGAAAGCTGAAAGATATATTACAGGGATTTAGAGCTGACTTAAAGAAAAAAATTGAAGCCTATGAAGAAAAGATAAGAGGTAAATTTATTTAATTTAATGTTTAAGAACAGAGCTGGGGTCTTTTGTGGTTTTTATGGCTCCATCCTTGGCAGCTTAGAAGTCCAGCAATAAGGGAGAGACCCGATGGTGATGCCTTGGTTTCGCATCAGTGGTATCCTAGGATAGGCAGAACAGCTCTGGAGAACTCTGGTTTCTGAAGTTTTCTGCTACTTCATTATCCCATCATGGATCCCTGTATCTATCCTTGAAATATGTTCTGTGCCTTGTAAATGGTCTTCTTCTCCTTTCTTTTTGCCTTAAATGCAATTTATCTGTTCAGGAAAAAGTGCAGTGCTGGTTTTGGACCAGCATACCTTCCAAGTTACTGTAAGAGACTGGAAGTGACAGCTGACTCGGGGAAACTTGTGTTGGGAGGTTGTCAGCATTATCTTCTGTTAGCCAGGCCCTTTGCTCTTTGTTAAAGGGAAGTCCCTGAAAACCAGGCACTTTGCTAAAGTGTAGCTTTCTGGAACCAGATGGGAAATTTCAAGGACTTCAGTATATCTGGGCTGTTGCAGCTGAGGTGGTGCCTTCTTGCACCACAGCTGGGTGTTTCTTTGGGAAACAGGATGTCTCAGTCAATAACAACTTCCTTCTGAATTAGTTGGTACGTGTGTTTCCTCAGATACATTTATACAGCCCATGCAGTACCCTGCAGAGCTACCAGCTAGTTTTCCCTGCATGTCTTTGTGCTGCTGTCCTCTGCTGGTGTCTCTAAAAGAGCAGAAGATAATTGCCAAGGGAGACTTGTGCAAGCAAGTCCTCTGACACAGGAATGGCTTTTTAGTAGTGCTGTTATTATTTTGTTCTCTTCAGAATGAAGGCATGTTGTGTAGATCTTGTTGCCCTGACAATTAAACTTCATTTAAACACATTTCTGTAACTTGTAAAATGGGTACTGTGATTTTGTTTCCTTGGTTAGGGTCATGGATTTGATGATTTCTTCACTTTTTTCCAGAAAGTTGTATTCAAATAAGTGCTTTGGGGAGATCTTTCATTATGCTGGTATTTTGCATCCGTGGTGCATCCACCCACACAGTAAAGTTCTCTGGAGAAGAGACAGTACCCTCAGAAGTAAATGGACCAGCATTTTGTACTATTGTACAAAAACGGTCTCTTCTTTCACTTATATATCCCAGAGTGGAGATGCTGGTGAATGGCTTCACATTCAACCTTTGATTATCTCTATCTTGCTACCAGTAAAAGAGCAGAGAAGCAACGCAGCACAGCCCTGCACGGCTTCTGTAATAACAGTAGTCTGTGAAACTGGAGCTGTGCTTGGCCCAGCTGTACAAAATGCTGGTGTCTCACCGGTGTGAAAACCCCCTCCACCTCACTCCTTGTTCTGGGTTTTTGAGTGTTGAAATATGCACAGTGGAAGATTTATCCTTTTAGTTCTAAAATGATTTGTTTATCTTCTCCTTCTTAGAAAACTATTCTAGGGAAGAAGTCCGCTATCCTGTGTCTGTGTCTGCACATCCAGAGGAACAAGGAGCAGAGGCAGCACACCAGGTGAGAAATACCTCAAGATTACCCTTAAAGTATTTATCCATCTCCTGCAAGAGGGAGCATAAATTCGTAACACTTAACAGGTGGAACAGCCAAGATGGAAGGGTTCTGGCTCTATATGTAGGCCTTGGAACAATTCCTATTTTCCAAACAAGACCAAGCCTTCTTTGTGGGGACCTGGTTGTCAGCAACCTTTTAAGCAAGAAATGAATGAACAGTTGAGTGAAGAAAAACAATCCTAAAGATAATTGAGATTGTGACATTAAAGTGCTGGCCAGGACACTCCTGGACAGAGGGGAAGGGAATAGCAGAACCCACTACCTCACTGGAATCGCATAAAGGCCCTCAGAGGGAATGGTGGGGTGCAGGAACTTCTCCTCTGCACATGCGAATTTGTGTTTCTGGATACTTTCTCCCACATCAAAATCATATCCTGACTGAAGAGAGAGGAGGAGGGGTTCAGGGAGACAATGCAGATTCCTCTCCTCTGTAGCTAGATTGTATCCTTAGGCTTTTCCTTTCTTGTTTCTTGGCCTTTATGATTTTTTCTGTGCTTGGATAATAATGGACCAGCAATCTGTATACAGTGTATTTCTCTTTTGAATGCTTGGCTCTGCTTTCTTACCTGCTTTTTTTTGTTTCTGCAGCATGGGAAAATATATAAGATGAAAAATAACCCCCATGGTTACTGTTTAATTATTAACAACTACATTTTTCAAAATCCATGTAACAATAGAGAGGGAACATTGCAAGATGGAGGTAAGTGCTTTTTAAATCCAATTACTGGTTTGGGTTTTTTCTCTGATAATTCTCCAAAACAATTATCTAATCTTTGCTGTGAAGAAGAATCATGTCCATGGTACTCCTTGGCCTCCAGAGATTTGAGTGACAGTCGCTGTAGCAATTGGAAATATGCCACTTCCAACAATTTAGCTGATGGCTTTAAGAAGGATCTACTTTTTGTTCTAGGAAAAAAGCATTGTCTTAATTGGTTATATGTACAACTAGTGAAAAAGTGATTATTATTCCACCTGTTCACTTTTTGATTGTTTTTAGTTCTTAGCTATCATAGAAAAATATTTTTAAGTCCTCAAATGCTCTTCAGTGCTCAAATAAATGTTTGTAATTTTCCTTAAAGCATGTCTTCCTGCAAGTTCCTTTTAAGATAAACAAGAGCAAAAAAGTAAAATCAGATTCATGAAAGGACATGTCATGAATACTTTAACTCCATCCAGCCCATTTATAGGCTGCTTTCTTCCCAGCTACTTTCTCTTTGCCCACACAACAATTAGGCCACCATTTGCTGAGAAGTCCTCAAAGCATTTGTGAATTACTCTGACTTCCTTCTTGCTGCATCGTTCATTCTCAAAGAATTAGGGACCTGCTTCATTTAACAGTGGCAGAATTTGTCATTCTAAAGAAGTGGTACTTCTTTAACTTGCCAAGTGTTGTTCTTAGGCATCCGAGACTAATATGCAATGCATAGTTAAAGCTTGCTTTAACACAGTAAACTTCACTAAATTGTACCAATACAATATATAATCTAAAACCTGTTTTTGTTTCAGATAGCATGATACTTAACCCAGTTGTGTTTAAAAAGAAAATAAAATTAGGCAAATTAGGCATTTGGGTTTCTCTGATAGTATTTGGCAGGCTAAGAGCCAGTCAGGTGAGTTTATTGGTGGGATCTGAACACTTCTGCTAATATGTGATCTGCCACACAGACACCGATGTTTCAGCATCTTCCTTGTCACTGTGTATGTTTAACAAGTTCCTTCTGATTTTTTTCCCCAGAGGCTGTGAAGAGGGTCTTTAAGTGGCTTCAGTTTGACACGGTTGAGTACATGGATCTAGAAGGAAGAAAAATAAAAGAGACAGTTAAAGAATACAGCAAAAAAGATCATAGAAATATGGACTGTTTTGTTTGCTTCATTTTGTCCCATGGTGAAAAAGACAAAGTAAAAGGTGTTGATGATGTGTGCGTAAATATTGAAGATTTAGTCTCCTGCTTCACTGGAACTAATTGTCCTTCTCTTGCTGGCAAACCCAAGGTGTTCATCATCCAGGCTTGCCAAGGCTCTCTAGGTCATCCATCTGTTACAGTAGAACCAGACTCTTGTGAACATCTTGAGGTGGATGCTACTCCTTCAATTTCCATTCCTGATAAGGCTGATATTCTGATTGGCATGTCTACAGTGGAGGACTATTTGTCCTACCGCAGTCGTAGGACTGGCAGTGTTTACATTCAGTCCCTCTGTAAAAAGATGGAGTTGCTTTGCCCACGGTAAGTACTATTGTTAATTCTTGTACATTTGGGGTATTGCAGATGTGCATACTTAAGCATGCTGTGCTGAAACACAGTGTTTTGCATTTGTGCAGTCAATGCTTTTAACCTGCAGGACAGTGGAGAGAAGTATTTATTTTGAAACTGGGCATTGTTAGTCTTCTACAGGTGAGCCAAAGTATAAGGGACTTCCCCTGGTTTTCCTGTGACAAAACCAGGGTTGTAATGCTGCAACATTACACATAAACAAGTTTGTGTATGTGTGGTTTTTTAATGGTTTTTGACTGATCAATGATTTTTTCTTCCAGTGACACCTGGCTAGAGGTGAATTTGTTGAGTGATTACACAGACAAAAAGCCCCAGTGTTCTGTAGTCATAATTTTCATTGTTGCCTCCCACCCATCCCCTCATAAACTTCATTTAGAAAACTGAATTTGCCTTCAGATATCACTTTCTCATGGTGTCCAGAAGAAGACATGGAGAATGTATAGGTTTATCTCTGTTTCATCTTGGTGGCCTCTTCTGACTGTAACCAAAGCACTGCTACATGGAGGTTGCTTTTATTTCCCCAAAACACACTGAATTCTGTGATTATTCAATGGAATGTGCAATTTCAGTGGCAATGGGGTGAGGGAAGATACCAGCCTTCCCTGGGATACCACTTTACTGGAGCAAACACAGCTCACCTTCTTGGCCGAGCTGCAAGTATCACGTGTTTTAGTGTAACTTCTCTTCATTTTTTTTCAAGTGGTGTGGATTTCACAGCCATCCTGACAGAAGTGAACAACGAAGTGGCAGGAAAAGAATTGGAAGGATGTAAGCAAATGCCAAAGATAACATCAACACTACTGAAGCGATTGATCTTTGAAATGCCACAATGAAAAGCAGACAAGTAAGAATACACTTGGTTAGGAATGACATCTGGAGTGGGCTTCGACAGGGAAGAGAATTCACATAGAAATTATCTGGATCTACGTGGTAGCCCCAGTCCTTTAAGGAAGCATGGGACCTAAATTTTCCAACTGCCATACTGAATCAGTCTTCCGACACCCGGACCTGTAGCAGTCGGGTAAGGCTGTGGAAAACTACAGATCATCTGGCTTTTTGTCCTGCAGAAGCAGTGGAGTATGCTCAATCTGGGTTTGAGGTCAGAAAGCACTTTCAAGTAGTATTTTAAGAGTTACTGGAAATGTCAGTGAGGTCCCATTTTTGTCCGAGTTCTTTTAAGTCCCTGAAAACTGAAAAAAAAGAACAGATTCAGAATGCTGGATCCATTCCCAGGCAGCATGTGTAAAGTTGTAACTGCCTTACCCAGAGGTGAATCATTGTATGTCTTTGGAAGCTGTAACTGTTCATGGAAAATAACATCCTGCTCCAGAAGGATCAAAGCTGCATGATTATGTTAGTTTGGTTCTTGTCTTCTAAATATTTGGTTTGATTTATGTCAATCACTTACTTGAATCAGCAGCTGTATACATTTTTCAAATAGTAAAGGTTCTTATTTTGTTATTTCTCAGAGTTCTCAGGCCACAGTGTCGTGAATGACTGTGGAATACTGGAAGGAAGCTCTGTAATCTTGTTGCTGTTATAATAAATTCTCTTGGTTTTTATATCACCTTGGTTTGTGGTGTGTTCCTCTCTTGGATGAGCTTTCTGAGGGACACTCAGCATGACAAACACTTTTACCTCAGCAGAAGTAATTTTGCTCTTGTTGGAATGTTTGTTGGCAGCCACCCCAAGGGGTAGCAGATTGCTATCCCTTCAACAGCAGCTGAGAGATGGTAGGAAAGAATAAGTTCAGGACTGTCATGATAATGGCATCTGATGCCAGTAGGACCATTCAGTAACTGCTTCCTCTGTCAGAAACTTGCTGGAAGGTGGCAGCTGCTCCAGAAGTGAAGTTGTGAATCTATAGCATTTCTGTTTCTCATATTTCTGTGTCAGAGTTCAACACACTCAGACCAAGTTCTTTCAGCTATTCTACATGAGGAGAAATTGGGTATCACATTTACTTATTTGGTATATTTGGTGCTACATGGGGTTTTGATTTAGTAGGGTGAGGCAGCTACACAGGTGTGCTCACCATCATGACACCAGCCATCCCCAGTCCTGGTGGAATGTGGGTGGAAGCCAGTTCATTGCTCTTTTCAAAGATTAAATGTTTTATCAATTGTCCAGGTTTTATACTTTTATGTTGGGTTGGGGTGAGCCATGTACCCTCCATGCTGGTCTGGCTTGCTCAGGAAGACATTATTCCTTGTTAATTGTTTTGGGGTACCTGGTGATTCACAGGTGTAAATGTCTTCTATAAAACTAAGGTCACCCTCCAATCTCCCAGGAGTTGAGGTAAATTGGACTTTTTTTATGATCTGTTCTTCCCTGAGATGGTGTTTTTTGTCCTTCTCCTCTGAGATGTCCTCCATTGGGGGGGGGGGGTGGGGGGCTGGAGGGGTGCTAATCAGTCACATTCTGTGATTAAATTGATTTGGTATTTCATTCTTCCTATTAAAATCCAGCCACCTCCACTAGTTAGCATTATCACTTACTGATGAAGGCCTACTAGGAGGAAGAGAAAACCCCATCAAAATCCTCTAAAGAACTGCAGAAGACAGCCATACTGCGAATTTATATGTAGGTCATGCAGCAATCGGGGAAGGCAAAAACACACTTTGAGTTTTGCAGTTCTGAGCAAAGTGTGGCTGGTAGGATTTTGCACGGATTTGTGTCCCTCCCACAGAGCTGAGTGGTAAGAAGGAAGTCGGTTCTGCAATTTCCTGACTCTTTTTTTTCTCTGTAGTACAACCTAGAGAGTGGTGAGGGGCAATGACTTTTTCTCTCTGAAGGCCCTCAGCTTTGCTTTTTACTTTGCCTTTTCATTCCTCTCAGCTCATGGCTGGGAGGCCAAATCCAGTCACAACAAACCTAGCACTTAATTCTGTTTTGTTTTCAGACAGCAGAAGCACTGCCACCACAAAATGGAGCCAGAAGTCTGGCAGGAAAGAAAAGTTGGTGAGTTGAAGTCCTTCAGACTTAAACTGAAAGCAGGCAGGATCAGAGTGGTGCTATTTGAAAAGGAAAACACGAGAGTTGGGGAGGACTGTTGGCTGAAGAAGAAGAAATAACGATGTCCAGTGGCATGAATCCTTGCCCAGTCACTCACATTTTGCTACTTGTTCTTTCAGTTTAACAGCAGTTTCCCAGAGAGCTCTTTATGCTCACCTCCTGTGAGAAGTTTGTTATTGTCTCCAGCCAAACGGTTTTAGGATGACTTGAAAATGTGCTGCTCTTGGGATGGGCTGGTGGCACGTGTGAGGAGCCTGCTTGTGTTCAGCTGGCTGCCAGCTTCTCCCATTGCATGGGCTGTGGTGAATGTTCCCACCACCTGAGTGTTCCCACCATCTGTGTGAGGGTACGCTCAGTTCTCAAAGTGGTGCAAATTCAGGTGCTGACGAGTTTGGATTGGTTGAACTGCTGTCTGTTTCTGTGATCTCTAAGATCTCCTGCAGGAAATTTGAAGACCAGGGAGAGGTGGAAACAAAATACATGCCATTAAGGATATTAAACTGTACAGCAGGGTGGCCAGTGCTACATTTTTTCCAGAGGTGCTGAGTGTTCAGCCTTTTCTGGTCGGCCTTTTTATTCTGACCCCTAAATAACATGGGCATGTTCTCTCAGAAATTATTCAAATCTGCCTCTTTTGAACTGGAGATATTTCAAATTATGAACAGAAAATGGCATGTTTGATCTGCAATAACTTCCTTGCAATGTGCTAAAAAACATTAAGTGAGATCTTTGAGAATTCCCAGATATTAATTTCTGTGTGTCCTTTCTCTAAGTGTGCCTTTGCTTGTCACTCTGTTCTGTTATTGACAGCCACTGGAACTCCCCAGGCCCCAAAGGTGGCTGACTCTTGTGGATGCCAACCATACATTCCTAGCTAGGTGGAATGTTATCCTGGACATGTCTCCTGAGCGTGACCTAAGTCTCCCACGTTAGTTTTATATGTGTAGCCACTTTGTGTTTAGGCCTGACTGGTCCAAGTATGTGAGTACAAAGATGGATCCATACCTCCTTCAGTCTCTTTGCTAGGAAGATCTTGTTCTAACATGTCTTGAGGGCATGTCAGCTTACGGCCTGTTGAAAAGTGTCTTGCTTTTTGGATTCCTTCCACCTTTGACCCAACTTGCCATGCATGTCGTAGCCAAGTATCTTGCACAGGGTTTTGAACATTGATAAGGCATTTCTATGATAACAATGTACAGATTTCTGTTTAATATATTGTTAAACTGTTTTTTACTGGATTTTTTGGGAAGGAAGGGATGCTGGTTTCAAATCAGTGCTTAGCAAGAACATCGGTTCTTTATTGGAGAGTATGGATGCACTGAGGTTTGCTCTCTGGCTCAAAGTGAGCATTAAGGCGTTAAGGTTCGTTTTCAGAAGGATGAAATTCCAGCTGGTAAAATCTCTCCCCTCCTATTGTGAAATACCGTCTATCCATAGTGCCGCACCAGAAGGTGTCGTGGAGGTGGTGCAGCATCCCAGGGCCCTATGCCATGGCACAGTGCTTGCTCCTGTTGGTAGAGCTGTCTTCAGCAGATGTGGAACGGGTGGGAAGGGAGCTGTTTTCCATGGCTGGTGGCTGCTAGGGCCCGAAAGCCTGCAGGGAGTGTGCTGCCTTTTCTGACAGCGGCCCAGAAGGCTCGCAAGGAGGAAGGCGAATCAGTGGTGTTACAGAAGTTTCCTTCTCCTTGATTTAAAATAGCAGGGGTTTGTGAGAGCCTGGGAACCAGCGAGAGGCGCCTGCAGGAAAAGCCCGGGCAGAGGGAGACCTCTGCATCCGCACTAGCAGGTTCGGTTTGCTCAAGAGCAGTCGGAAACGTGAGCACACGTACCCCACGGCGCACCGCTCCCACGGCACTGCCCGCTGTTTCGCTCCGGAAGTTTGACAGAGGGAGGCACCGCCCCGCGTCGGGCCCCGCTTCCGGGGCCGGCGGCGAGCGCCCCGTCCTGCGCGGCGCGGCCATGGAGCTGCCCTTGCTGCTGGCGGTCAGCTACGAGCTGAACGACGCCGAGCTGGCTGCGCTCAAGTTCCTCAGCTGTGAGCACGTCCCCAGGAGGAGGCTGGAAGCCGCTCGGAGCCCGCACGACTTGTTCGAAGCGCTGCAGGAGAAGGGCGTGCTGGAGGCGGGGAACCTGGCCTTCCTCAGGGAGCTGCTCTACCGCATCGGGCGGATCGACCTCCTGGTTGCCCACCTGGGCTCCAGCCGGGAGCAGGTGGAGAGGGAGCTGCAGGCGCCGGGCGGGGCGCGGGTGCCGCCGTTCAGGTGAGTGAGAGCGCCGGGCTGGGCCGGCCCGGGCCGGCGCTGCGGGACCGGCTGCCCGCCTCACTGTGTCCGGGACAGCCGTCACCTCCTCTGAACACGGCTGAGGGCTGGAAGGGCGCAAGCGGCTTCCAGGAGAAAGCGGGAGCAGGCCTTACGGAGAGGTGCGATTGCAGCCCGGCAGAAGGGAGGACGCGGCGCTGCGCGGCCGGCGGGGCTGTGCTCGCAGCTCTCCAGAGCTTCGGCGTGGCTTTCGCTGCAGGAGAGCTGAGATCTGGTTCACTGCAGCTGAAAAGGGTTTGACTTTAGGCTTGTGTCCTCCATCTAAAACGGAAAAAAAGGGGGAGTATGTGCTGGGGGAAGAGTAGACGAAAGGGGCAGTACGGAGTACAGAGTTAAATTGTGCTCGGAAACACGATGAAACAACGCCCTCCACTTCTTTCTCTAGATACTTGCTCTTTCAGCTGTCTGAAGAGATCACCGAACGTGAGCTGATGTCTTTCAAGTTACTTTTGGTCAAAGAATTACCAAAAAGCAAGCTAACCCGTGAGACTGTAAGTATCTCTTTAAGACTTTTTAAAAATTATTACTATAATCCATAGAGGCAGTTTGGGTTACTCATGGAGGAATGAGTGTCACTCTTCTTTGTGGTGTCACTCTTATGGTGAAAACACCACAGGAAAAAGGGTGCCCCTGGGTGCATACAGGACTTGTTTGGGCTGGTGTTGGGCACAGCTTTTGCAGCTGTTGTCACAGCCAGCTGTGCCAGGAGTGCCAGGGACTGAGGCCATCACATCCAAGCTCCCTGTGGGGGTCAGGGTGCTCAGTGGCTTTAATCAACAAAAAACTGATGAGCACATTCACTTATCTGGCCCAACAGATGGGTTTTTTTCTTCTTTCTAAGTCATTATCAAATACAGAAAGTCACCCACTGTGGGTATTATTTTATTATTTTCTTTTTATTTTTAAATGCAGAAAATATAGATCTAAGGAACAGATCCTTCTTAAGGTTAAGGCCAATGAGCTTGGAATTTACAAGTAGCCTTGCAGGAGCTCCAGTGCTTTTAGGCTGTCCCAGCCTGCAGTTCCGACTCCTGGGTACTTTGTTCTGTCTAATAAAAGTTTTGAGGATTTTCCTTCTTTTCTTAGCGTGGAGACTCTGATAGCTGTTCTAGTAAATTCTTGGGGTGACCATTGTGCTCTGCCACTCACTGTTTGATGAGTTTCTGTCCCTTGGGTCCCCTTTTGCCTCAGAGTGATCTCTACACCATCGTGGGAGGTTATACCCTTTTTGCCAGTGCTTAGGATGGTCACTGCAGTGATTCTTGTGTTTCAGTTAAGTGGCTGTCATAAGATAGCCACTGAAAGTTGAATGAAAGCAATCATTAAAAATGTTGTTATATATTCCTTACAACCACTGTTAGATGTCCTAGGTTAGATCGTAATTAGAGCTTGGCACTTCTGAGCTACAGAAAGGAATTTAGCATGTTTTGAGAAAATGTTGGTACTTAACAGTACTTGCAGGTTTTGTTGAACTAGGATTAATTGGCTCAGTTGAGGTCTCAACTGAGCTCGCAGTCAGCTGGATTGACTCTGTGGGTCGCATGTGCTGTCAGTACGTTAAAGCTTAGGTGCATTTGCTCTTTAGGCACTCCCAGTGGCAGCATGGAGGTGCCCTAAGAGCAGTCTGCCTTTCTGATTACCCAGACAATGCTCGACATTCTCACTGAGATGGAGAAGAAGGGCCTTCTGGGAAAAGACAACCTAAGTATGCTGAAGAGTCTCTGTGAAAAAATTAACATCAGCCTGTGGAACAGTATTGAAGATGGATTAAACTTACTTGGTAAAACAGAACAAAACAGCCTCTTCCCCACAGTTACTGTTGAAGTGTTGTATAAGTATTGTACAGGACTGATCATGAATGCTTTGCAGGCCAAGAAGAGATGCTCATCACCGAGGAAGAGAGGGGCAACACAGGAGGCTCTGGGGGGCATCTGGTGTCATCTGTAGCACCTTATCTTTCTGGCAGTTTTAATGACTCTTCCCAGGTAAGTTAGCTTATTTCTTAGAAACATCGTAATTTTGTCTTAGAAGAGCTCACCCCTCCATGAACAGTTGTTCTAACACCAACTGTTAAAAGCACTGTCTAGAAAAAGAAAAATGCCCAACTCTGCATCCTTTATTCTGAAGCTTTGTCACAGGCACAGCTGCTGCAGTGTTGTACTTCAGAAACATCTACAAGGGGAGCAAGATAGGCTGAGTTTATGATACCAGGAATTAGGCAGTTGGCAGCTGGCTTGGCATGGAGATGTGAGTGAACAGAGCACCCCGTATGGGCTGAGCCTGACTTTGGTTGTCCAGCAGGGTGCTGTCCTGCACAGACTGCCAAAGGCAGTGGGGCAGGGCACTGCCAGGCCCTGGGAGCAAAGCTGCTCAGGGAGAGCTGCCTGGACAGGAGGCCAGCTGGCTCTGTACCCTGCTGTGCCACTCCCAGCAGCTGAGGAGCACCTGGAGGACAGCGCAGAAGTTTCACCAGGAGTCTTTCTTTTCAGCTGCTTGAAGCTTACAAAATGACCAGCCGACCCTGCGGAGTGTGCCTGATCCTGAATAATCACAATTTTGCAAAAGCTAGGGAAGGAGTGCTGGAACACAAACACATGAAGGATCGGAATGGTACAGACGTGGATGCAGGTACAGTGAATGTTAAGGATGAGTTTGCGAATCTTTAAAAATAGAAACCTTGTTTCTCTTCCTAAAAGTCTAAATTTCAGTCTTCCCTTTCTAGGATACTTTTGTTGTAGTGGCTCAGTCAGCTCTGTTTACTGTGCTGACACGCCCTAATCAACTCATTAAGTCTTTAGTGCCCGACACTGAACAATTCACTAGCATTTTGCAGTTTCAGTGAGGTTATTGCAATCTTAAGTAGCACCCTGAGCCTGGACTTTACAAGCTAGGCTAGCTTTGCATCAGCCTTATGCATACTAATTCTAAAATATGCAGAATTGGAAACGTCTGCTTCTGAACCAGACTTGGGCATTGTTTAACATCCAACTTTAAAAAAGGGAGGATGTTGGCACTCAGGGGCCCTGATTTTAGCAGGCTGTCGTACGGCAGCTGAGCTCATGGTTGGTCCTAGGGTCTCTCAGATCAGTGTATTTGCACTGTCTGTGCCAGGAGATAAAATCCATCAATGGGCCTTCCCTCAGTGAACTAACTCCACCTTTAGTTCAAGTCAGAGCACAAGGTTTCTCTTCTTGTGACACGGGTTCCACCCAAATCAGCTGTGCTCTCTCTCCTCTTGGGTAAAGCAACTGCACTGTCCAACACCTTTTGAGAGATGAAGGGACTAGCTGTAAAGTGGGTGGGGAAAAGACATACGGCTTTCTTAATAGTTCTGCATGCTTTCCAGACAGAGGCATGATGGCAAGAAAGCCTTTTAATGACAGTTAAGGGAACTCTGTAGAGATATGATTAGTCATTAGACTACTAGAGTATTTTTAGACTAGGAATATGACTGCGTGGATGTCATGTAGCAGATGACCAATTATGTCTAGAAATGCAATTTGCAATTGCAGAGTCCAACTTTCATATAATGAAACGTCTCTAATTTCCTTTATGTTTGCTTTCCAGCGGCTCTGAGGAATGTCTTTAGCAAGCTTCATTTTAGAGTAGAAGAACATAAAGACCTCACTGCAGAAAATATCCGCAAGACTGTGAACAAATTCCGGAGTGAAGACCACGAGGACAAAGACTGTTTTGTTTGCTGTATCCTGTCTCATGGGAAAAAAGGCAGTATATATGGTGTTGATGGGCAGGAAGTACCTATCCGGGAACTGACCACTTCTTTCACTGTACGGAATTGCAACTCACTTGCTGGAAAACCAAAAGTTTTTTTTATTCAGGCCTGCCAAGGTGATGCTTTCCATAAAGGTGTGACCATTGAAACAGATTCTGGAGAGCAAGATTCTTCTGTAGAGCAAGATGCGAGGCTTCAGCTCGACTGCATCCCTGCAGAAGCAGACTTCCTCCTGGGCATGGCAACTCTGCAGGATTACGTCTCCTACAGAAGTCCCAGGGAGGGAACCTGGTACATACAGGCACTGTGCCAGCACCTGGAGGACAGCTGTCCTCGGTACCTATGTTTCCATAAGCTTATTTTTGCCAACACCTGAATTTTCCTTCTGGCTGACAGGGATGTGATGTAGATGCAGAGGTAGATGATACGGAGTGGGAATGCTTGCTCAGAGTGAAAACAGCAACATAGGACAGAGCAACGCCATGCAGACTGTTCAAGGCAACTCAGGGAAATGCTGAAGCCTATTAAAAACAGGAGCCATTAGCACTGGTGTACATCAAGATAGTGAGAATGTTGTTATTTTGCTGATGTTAACTGCCTCTAATACAAACTGTACTCATGTCTTTCCAGAGGGGAAGATGTTCTCACCATCCTGACAGCGGTAAATCAAGAAGTGAGCAAAAAGTCTTGTGAGCGGGATGCAAAGAAGCAGATGCCACAGCCCAGTTTCACACTGACGAAGAGGCTCATCTTTCCTGTCAACTGAATGGGAGGGAACTGCATGGCAGAGAGCTGCAGCAGCCTGGAACTGGCTGGTTTCACTCAGAATTTGATCAAACACAACAGACTTTCAAGTGTCTACTCTTACAAAAGAGCAGATATTTTAAATTGAAAATACAACTGAAGAGAAAAAGCCTTAAGAAATTTGTACTAATTTGTGTAACACTTTATACTTGAGAGCATTTCTGAGCTAGTTTTTTATCTCCGATTTATCTCTCTTGGTGGTTTGCTGGCTAAAATACACTCAGTGTCCTCTTATCAGCTGTACCACATTGCTATTGCTTTCACAAGGTATCTTTATAAGGCAACTTTTAGAAGACAAGCATTATAAAGCCTTGTGTACTCTAAGCCTAACTTTTGCAAAATAAAGGGGGGAGTGCTGTAAGTTTTATAGGATATAATCAGCTCGCATTGGTGTGTTTTGTCACTTGTCCTCATCACTTAAAATCGGTCATTCTTAGTGGCTTGGTACACCTCAAGATAAAGTCAAGCATTTGTCATCCAGCGTCCTCAGCAGGATGTGTCTGTGACCTGGATTTCACAGTATCCTCTACATAGAGTAGTCTCAACACTGAAAACCAGTTGCTCTGGTACAGCTTCATGTTTCAAGATGTCCAGTTATCCTGTGTTCACTTACCTTGCTGATCTTTGAGTCTTACTTCTAAGCACAGGAGAGGTCACTAGGTAAGTACCCAGCTCCTTAAAACATTTTATATTGCCTCCCGTGGTGAGCATGCACAACAGAACTGCTTCAACATCTACCCCCATTTTGTCACAAATCTGTAGGGCTCAACATCAGCTACCGAGATGGTAAAAAAACCAACCGTGGTGGTGTTAGACAACACTGCAGTGCTAACACTATAATGCTAGAGGAACACACTGGCTGCTGTAAAAGGGGGGAGGAAAAATCCCCAAAGCACCACCCATGCACAAAAACCCCCAACGTACCAGAAAGTATGAACAGATCCTTTTAAAGTGAGGCTCAACACTCAAATACTCTCTAAATCAGTTTACTGGCTTCTAAAGCCACTTCTGCAGCTACCAACTCACTTCACTAAGCTTGTGTACAGTATAATAATCGCTATAAATTTTTGCCACAAAAAGCTCTGATTTCAGGTTTGTTAGAGAACACTGTAGTAGAGAAGATGACAGCTGAACAAACCACAGAACATCAGCAATATACTGAAAAATGGCATGTTATACATGTTTATTATCAAATTTACATTCCACTATGAAACAACAGTAAGTGCAAAAAGCAGATGGAAAAAATACCATGAAAATCCCAGACTGTTCAAACATTGTGTGTAATCCCCTCATGTAACAGCCAAATGAAGCCAAAACCCAATTATTCTCCTTCCCTCTCTGTTGCTATTTCGACTGCAGTAGATGTTTAAATTTGATCACGGGTATTTTGAGCATGCAGGTATCACTGAGTTTATCAAAAACAGTGAAACTGGAAAGCTTTAAGTTTGTGCTTTTTTAAAGACAATCGGAAAAAGGTAAATAGAAGAATTTCCTTCTGTCTCTTGTAACTTGCACAAGCATGGTAAGTCCCTTCTAGCATCTGTGTTTGACTCACACCTGCAAGACAACAGAACCCTGCCAAAATGTAATTCTCCATTCCTTCCAGATCTACCTCTACTCAAACAAAAGATCTGGTGCAGGATCTCAGCCATGCCAGTTTGTCACCTCTCACCTCTCTTATGGGAGATAATGAAAGCCAAATCATTCCTAGAATCATGGTAACGTCTAAAATGTTCTCAGAAACACGTTATTAAAAAAAGGTTTATCTTCTAGGTTTTGGCACATAATGGTAACTTGGCAGTATCAATTTTCCCTTTCACTGCAAGCCAGGCATGTATATCCAAACTGTGCATGACCATCCAAAGGCATAGATGCATGACAGAATTTGAACAACACTGCACCACAGCATCAACCAACTAGATAAACACACACAAACACCATGGTATAGAGGTTCTTCCATTTTCTTTTTGCATTATGTGAAGTATCTGATGATACATCTCACCTACGGAACAAACTGACCTCTTGACATCCACAGCACTGTTTGAACTGAACCAGTTTATATTGCTGGGCTATGGAATATGGAAGCGTCCCAAGAGAAACATGCATTTAATTTATATGCTTGTAGATTAATTTTGCCTGAACCATGGTCTGCCAAAGGAATTCTGCCTTAGCTGATTTGCTACTCTGCTGATCCAATGGCTGGAGTTATCTAATGAAACCAGTTAGAAACCATGTAATACCTTCAAGAATTTATCTGTAACTGACAGGTACTCCTAAAATAAACACATAAAATGGACATACTTTTGACATGCTACACACTTCTCTGTTGATACCAAACTGTCTGAGCTTTTCCTAACTCATTTCCCTGGAAGTTACAGATACACAGCAGACATACCCGTCTCAGTCCACTGGACACCAACATTGCACTCCCTCCTTTCACTCTTACCTTATGTAGCTAGGCAAGACACCATGCACAGCTAAGTACATACAAACATAAATACTTACATGAAAAAATTAAATATTTTTCATTTAAAAAACAAAATTAACCCGTATGTAGTCTTTTAAATAAAATTCACCTTTTGTAAGTGTAAGAGTTTGCTTAGAGAGCAAAAGGCAACTCCAGGAGTTCCTGAATATTTCTGTGCGCTGCTGACAGACAAGCTTCTGCTAAGAATCCCTGTGCAAGATTGAAGTGGTTACTCCTTTTCCTTTTACCAAAACAAACAAAAAAATCAGAGTCATCACAAGAGCTATAGAACTGTAAAAGCAGAAAGGCCACGTTACAAATTTCCTATAAACAAGGTTAAGAAGCTTTCTTTTCCTGCCCTATTCCACTCACCCCTGCAGCAACGAGGGTGCTGATTATGGTGGATGTGCCTTCTGGCACATGCAAATCAGTGTAACTGCCCTGATGCGTCACACCACACCCCCAGACAGCTGCCAGCTATGCCCCACTTACACGGTAACAGGCAAGGTAAACCCAACTGTTTAATCTAATTGTATGGAAACAAATAATTTTATAATGTTTGTTGATAGGTACAGTGAAAATCTACATAAAGATTAAGAACCCGTTTCTATTCAGGTCACTAGCGAAGACAACTTTTTCTTAAGTTACACAAAACGTGTTGTAGAGTGTTCAGTTATGATTAGAACCTTGGACAGGAAGGCATCAAAAAAGCAGCATGGACAGTAATATTTTGATGATTAACACTCAGAAACCAGATTTCTAAAATGGAGTTCTCTTTTGAGTTGTAAAGTCTGCCTCAGCTATGTTCAGAACCACACTCCCTCACTGATCACCTGATTTCAATATTCACTGAAATGCTACAAAGAACACCAGCTTTTTTTTCCTGTTTCTATACACAGACTGGCAAAATTTTGCTCTTAATGAAATCTTTTAAACAAAATCCTGCCTAAAATGAGAAATAAGTGAATGAAAGGCATAAAGTTTACTGGCGATCTCTCAAATGCAGAAAATGTCTATCAGGCAAGACAAGAGGCAGTTTTCTGAACTTCCAACACTTCCCTTGAAGTAAATGCTCTCCACTTAGGTCTTTAAAAAGAAACCCTGAATCAAGCACCTAGGGTTTATTTCCTTTTGCAATGATGAAATGTGCCTGAGATATGTGTGTGTGTGTGCATGCACAAAAATATCCTCATTTAAACAGATGCACACAACACTTCGGAAAGATTTAACTTCAAGTTTTCACCCCAATACACACTTTCCAGCTTCTTAATTCTTAGTCATTGTACATTTCTCTGTGTGCTTCATTCAGAAGCTCTGGGAAGAAATTAACTTCTGTTAATACCTCACTAACACAATTGCACTCTTTCAAAATACAAATCCTGTGTTTGTAAACTGAAGTATTACTTTCTTACACAGAGCTAAAGGTTCTCTCCCCTGCTTCTCAAAGTGAGGAGGAGTTCAAAAGAGCACAGTTTCTGAAATGGAAAATAAAAGAATAAAAAAAAAAAATCCAAGTTTTCATACTTGTTTGCTATGGAGAGGAACCTGGGCGGACAACGCTGGTCAGACTGACTGTTATTTTAATATTGTATTTAAATGATGTAGCCTGACTGCAAACAACTAGTAAATACTATGGGTGTGTGATGGAAAAAAATAGAATACCTACATATACAGGTTAAAGGTTACCTAACACATAAAGGTTAAAGACTGAAAAGTCTACAATAGTCTTCACTTCTGATTAACTTAAGACAGATGCTGAAGGGGGTCTTGAAATTAAGCTTTGGTTTTACCTTTCTATCTCCCACAAAAACCTTCTTCCTCAAACCCAAGCAATGTTCCTTTGCTCCTTGGTCCCAACGCTTGTCTCTCCCACATCTTAACATGCACATGCCTTCTGCAACTCTTCTGTAACACACCTAACAATGCCCGTACTGGATGTTCACCCCTCAAATTATTTACTGTGCTCTAAGTCAAACACCTTTCAGGCCAGTTAGTCTTCCTTCAGTATATCCATTTTTGATGACTGTGTGCAAACTGGAGCTCCCAGTGCTCCAATCATGGCTGGAAGGCTCTGGTTTCTTCTCAGTCCCGCCATTAAGTTGCTACCTGCATTTAAAAACCCAGCTGAGTCCTGCCTCTGCAAGCTAACCTCTCGCCCCTTGTTCTTCCCATGGTCCTGTGTTTCAGGGGGCTTGATCACCCTGGCAATGCCCAGCCTCTTCAGTCTGTCCACAAGGTTCATCTTCAGCTGGCCTACGTCCGGGACGTTACGGGAAGGCTTTAGGCCATACATTTCTTGCAAGAACGTTTCTGCTGGTCGAGAAGCCAGGAAATTTTCTGAGTGATGCACTCGAGGCTCAAACAGTGGAGGAGAAGGACAAGGTGAACGCGAAGGAGAATTTGGTGGAGTAGAAGGAATGGGAAGAGTTCGAGGGGGTTGTAGCAAGGGCAGTTTTTCTAATATGGGGCTGTCGTAAACCTTGGCGGAGATGCCTCGTTCTTGCAGAAGTTTAGCCAGGCTGCTTGTGCTGCTGAAAGTAGTAGTGGAGTCTCTTCTGTTGGTGAGAAATTCTCCAATACTTAGTCTGTACGGAATAGCCGGAGTGCTCACTACTGGGTTTCCAGTACTGCTGCCAGTATTTCCTAGTGAAAGCTGAGCACCCATGGAGCTGAAATAAAATAAAAATGAAACAGAGAATATGCACACATTAGACATTTTTATATCTGCTCTGCCTTTTAGTATACAGAAGACCCAAAAAAACCTAAACTATTGCTATAAGCTGTGACAGTTTCAGCTTCAGTACTCAGAATTATTGTTCTGCAAAGTACCAAGGAATTTACCTTCTGTGATCACCTATACTCTGTTAGATAGAATACTGACATCCAGTCGGTTTAAAAAAAATTTTAAATATAACAGAAAATAATCATAGAATCTTTTTTTCCACAGTAGATATACGATACAAGGCATCTGCTACTTAAGAGTTAAAATTTGCTTCAAGTTACCTTAACCTGTTTTAACTCTCACTCTAGAGAATCCCAAGTTTCCCTTTGTAACTACAACTTATTTTATTAGTAACATCCTACATGTTGCCTAACTGCCTTAGTATTTTTTAAAACTGGTCCACATATCACAAGCCAGAAAGAAACTGCTTAATCCTGTGCAGCAATATTCAGGATGTTTGCAGTCCTCATACCTGGGAGTAACTTGAGTGACATCAGATGGGTGAAGGATCCTACAGGTAGTGAAGGTGAATGTGGAATTTGTTGAAGATAGACACTTCCCTGGATTTGAGGCTGCAATGTGAAGAATTTACATCCATTGAGGGTAAAAATAAAGACACACGAGAACAAATCAAAGTTTAAGACAATGTTATTATCACTGCTAATTTTTTTGAGTCCTTTTTTTTGAAGTAAAGAACAAAGACAGCAAAAACAGCATTATGACACAATCAAATACTTTCCAAAGAGAAAAGAACACCGCTGAATAGAATCAGGAAGAAACACTAACCATGCTTCTTACCAGTGAGTGGTATTGCTGCTGAAGTAATAGGTGGCAGGAAAATCCCCGCCACTGGCTTTGCCAATGTACATTTCTTCTCCTCCAGGAAGGACTCTTGTGCTTGAAATGTTATACCTCCTTCACCCTCTTCCTCATCATCTTCCTCCAGGTCAGAGATGTGGTGCACAGTGTCATCAGACAGAGGCGTAAAGCCTTTAGTAACAACACCTGGTCTTGGGTCAAGAATGGTGCCTAGGTTGGGTCGAGCAAGCTGCTGCCAATGAAAAAGGGTCTGAGATCCTGGTGTGACAAAAGAGAAGAGATTCAGAGAGCCATTACCTACTACTGTATCGAGTTACAAGAATTCATGAGCAAAGCAACTGCAGCTGGCTGGTGCCCACACTGTGATCCACACATCCACTGGATGGCAATGCCAAGCAGCAGCCTAACACTCAGCACCCTCTAAGAAAGCCAAGTAGAAAGCAACGCTGACAAGCTCACTGGCATGGAGCCTTCCAAATACTACTGCTTCCTGTTACTGCACATCATACCAAGCTATACACACAATGATTCAGCTGCCGAATCTAAAATCCTTTTCTGCTGATGCGAGAAGGAAGATCATCCTCTTACCTTCAATGGGTTTGACAATTTGCAACTTCTCTGGTAGGAGGACACGGAGATTACTACAGCTGGAAGAGAGATCTGTGAATTCTGAGTTTGTACTGGGGGAGAAAGAGCTTTCTGTTGGTGTACTGCAGCCACTAGCCTCTTCTTTCTGCTCAGCCAGCAAATGCATTTTTCGGTCCCACTCCTCCTCGAAGAACTGCCTCTCACTCAGGTAGTTCTGACGACGGAGGGACAGCCTGTGCAGAGCTGTGACCAGGTCATTGTCTCCAGGGGTTCCTGGCTGGCCGGGACTGTGAGCATCTCTGTAAAAAACATCAAATAATAATAGATATTAAGACCATTGTATGAACTATTTCTCTCTTACACAGCAGAAGTCCAGTCTGGATTTAGTTTTGAATCAGTTCTTTTCAGAAGAAGATAAAAGGCTGTGCTTCCTACTTCAAATTCTTCTCAGAGCTGCTCCCTGGGGCCATCTGCGCGTGGCTCTCCAAGTGGTGCACTCCAGACTGGAAGGGCTTTGCTGTCATAACCGCACTTGAGCGATTAGATCCAGGGATTGGCAACGGGGCAGGAAAGGAAGAGGAGCGGCCACGAATGATATTTGCAACCTTGACAGTGTCAAACACTCGTTTCTGTTGACCCCTGTGGAAAAGACAAGCAAACAAATGTGGTTTTCAGAAGCAAAAAAAGATATAGTAAAGAAAAATCTCTGAAAAACAAACTTTGAAAAGTCTGCAGAGACCTCACTAAAAAGATGTTCAGAAAAATGTGATTGCCTAAGACACGCGTGTTCAGGAGAACTACTCTATTAAGTATAAGAATTACCACTTCTTTACCTGAAAGACCTGAACCTCTATTGATAACTGCTTTAGACTATTCAGAAGTATGTATTTTATTTATTTATTTTTTATATGCTTTCAGAAACACATATTTAGTTTATTACTTCTTGCTCAGTATTATGAGATCCAGGAACAGGTCTTCGGGGTTTTGAAAACCGTTGTAAGTCTTTCAGCTATAGTGTCATTTGTCCAGCAATTTTTCTATCAGCATTAAAAGGGATAAAACTAGTCCTGTGCACCAGAGAATTTGGATCAAAAAATCTCACAAATTAAAGAACGAAATAACATCCTTCTAGCAATTCCCAGCTTCTTCACAGAATCAAATAAGCATAGCAGGTTTCAAAATCGAAAAGATTACCAAATACTACAAACCTATTTTTATTTACAGTGGAAACATTACAGAGGGATCATATGCATTTATAGAGTCCCAGAAACCAGTTTCACCTTCATTATACAAGTCTATGGATAAGTATCAAAATAGCACATAGAGATCTGAAAACATACTTTTGCTTGGAGAGAACAGATTCATCACCCTGACTCAGTTCCTTCCGCATTGTCCCTTCAATTTCTGCTGCAAGGGAATCCTAGAGAAAAATGGAAAACATAGGAGTTGACAAGTTAGATTCAAGTCTTCCTTCGAAAAATTTTAGCAGAAAATATCTGTAAAACTTACTTTTAACAACCTGCATTTGTCTGCCCAGTATCTATGCTTTGGACAAATCCTTTGGCCTCTGCAGGAAGGGCACGTGGGACAGTTTTCCACCGTAACTACACCCGTGTGTGACCAGCAGGGGTTCAGTTTTCATTAGCAACATCTGCTTTTAATTTGTATTTCTTTATGTACTCTGTATGCTGGTTGCTTTAGTTAAGCTACAATTTCAAGAGCACTTCTTACAAGGCCAAACACGTACATAAGTGATTCTGTACACACAGAGCAACTAACCAAAACCTGATGAACTCCCAGATATTTTGAGTATGTGAGATGCTGTGTTTCTTAAAGAAACACTGTCGAGTCATAATATTCACACCAACATCAAACAATACTAGCACAATTGAGCATAAGCTGTAGAACATGCCAATACTGTTATTAAACAGAAAGAGTATATAAAAAGGAAAAACAATTGCAGTGTCACAATGTGTCAAGTGAACAGTTAGTTTCCTAACTGATTTCCTAAGTTTCTCACTAGTGTACACATTGAAGAATTGAAAAACCAACAGATCAGTTCCTTTGCCTACTACGAAGTAGTTCTGGCTGCAGCTCCTGCAAAGGCCATTGTGCTCCTAGGGCTGCACACTGCCACGGCTGCTGTGTGTGCCAGCTGTGTTGTGCCAGCTGTGTGTGGCTGCTGTGCTGTGCCAGCTGGTGTGTGCCACGCTAGAGGGGTTTGTTACCACAGGAAATGCTCCCCGGGACTGCGGGTGGCAGAGACAAGCGACAGAGCTGGCTCTGCTGCGCAGCAACTTCACTTCTTCCTGGGACTCGTGCAACATCCCCAGACACTCTGCATTCCGATCTTGCAACTCATGGAGCTGAAAGGGAAGAGAGGCCATCACATGATCTCTTCAGAGAGAAGACAGAGAGAAACTGAATGAACTCTTACAGTAACCTATAATGGCTGATTCAACACTGTAAGATTCCTTCAACTGCAGGGCACATGCCCACAACTGGAATGGACAACAGCCAGCACAGCACCCAGGGCGGTTTTAGTGACAAAGCATGAAGATTCAAAAGAGGAAAAAGTACGATGAAATTCAAAGGAAAATACATTGAAAAACTGCAAATACACTAACTACTGATGCAAAATAACCAAAAAAAGAGAACTGCCTTAAAATCTAATGAGCCACAGTACTGTTGATATAATCAGTAATATTCACTCTTTTTTCTCATACCTACTAAGAACAGTAAGACCTCCCTACTTGAAACACACTCCTTGCCTTTCACACTTCTGTGAACTACAAATCTACTTGTGTAGGTTTAAGTAAAGTAATTATTCTCTTCCTCCAATCATATGACTTCAGACACAATGAAAGAGTAAAATCCTGCATAATTAAAAAAAGCAGTAGTTCCAATTCTCTCTCTGTTTTCTTTCTCCTGTATTCTATCCCAAACATTTATCTAAATGCATATATATAGAAGCCTTAAGTACCTCTGCTGTCAGTTGTCTCTGAGCATCTTTAGAGGCTTGTAAGTGAAGTTTCAGCTCCTCCTTCTCAATCACATTCTGAAAGCACAAAAAGGTGCTCATCATTTTCTCAGCTGATTTCCCCAAGAGATGGATCCTCTGCCAGATTTTCCTGGAACAGCCACTCTCTTGCAGTGCAATCCCCTGGCTTGCCAAGTCAATTTCTGCCTGCTGTTACAAGCACTGGCATGCACACAGTGCACAGACACCTGCACGGACACGGACACTTTATCAACATTCCCTTACTTCTTTGAGCTTATGTTGAAGATCAACAATCTGGGACAAAAGGGATGATATCTCTTCCTGGTAGCGAATCACCTCCTCACTCTTTTCTGACAACTCCTCTGTTATCCTGGAAATATGAGCATTTGTTTGCCCTTCAAAACACAAAGGAACTTAGTCAAGACCTTGTCCCAATACACAAAAAAAAACCCCAAACCAAACCCAAACCCCAGAAAGGATGAGTGAAAGTCAACAACAATCTGCAAAACAACCAATACTCTTAGGAAATCAATTCATAATACATAAAAGTAGGTGCCTTAGAACATCCATAAGGAAAAGATAAACAGTGGGGAGGAGGAGGAAAAAAGAGTTAACTTCAAATGCAGGTGTAACATATTAAGAACTAAGCATGCAGAATCTGAAATACACATCACCAGTATGTGAAATGACCACAATAAAACTATTTCAAATGACATAATGGCTCATGACCAAGGCCAGACTTGGAATATGCTGGAAAAGTCTGGTGCTGAATTAATCTTGTTATAACTATCAATGTAAGCAAAGGCATTTTGTCAAACCTTGTCAAGTGTAACATACACTCTTGATCCTGGTCATTATCTATTCCCCAAAGATCCACTGAATACAATTTCCTGTTTCTTTTTCTTTTTCTTTTAGCAAGCACTTCACAAAGTGAGATGACAAAGCACCTCTAAGAGCTGAAATATTTTTATGCAGTTAGCCTTGTTTGTACACTTGCCCTCAAAGCATTGCAAAGTCGTAAGAAAGTCTGATCAATCTTGCATAAAGGTCACACTACAACTTTAGTGCTTGTTGTACCTCACCTATTCACTGCAGAACAAGGCCCTGCTTGTGGGCCTCTGGGCATTTAAGCTCAGTCATTTCATTTTTCCTGAAAATGCAAATTTTAAAGCTGTAGGCAACACAGCTTTAGGAGAAGATTCTTTCTGTGAGTCTAAATTACCTAGCATGCCTACACGTGCTATAGAATTGAATTTAAAAAGTGAACTCATAGACATTCTCACTGAAGGAAAACAGGAGAGCATATTTGAACTAAGTCCTATTTGCAAAACATGCATATTTTCTCAGCGGGATCAGAGTAAATTACCTGAGTAAATTAATTAGTAAATTAAGTATCAATTCACAGTATTTTATGGTCATCTGTAACAAGATAAATAAAGCAGGAACCCAATCTTCTTCATGGTGTTTGTATAGAAAAAATAATCTTAAATATAATTTAAGGTTGTTATGCACAAAGGAAGTAGTACACCTCAAATGACTAGAGATAAAAAAGTATTGTTCTTTATTGTTTCAGAATACTTAGCATGCATTTGTGTAAGAGTAGCTGCAATTCTTTGCAAATAAGCCATCCCCACAGCAAATACAAGCAACTCCTCTAGACAAATTAAGCCACTTGCTAATTTAAATGCTTTGCTTCTTAACATGTATTTTAAAACTAACGTGTTCATAGTTTTAAGAGTCTATACACCAACACAATTTAGTGTCAAGTGTGCTGAATACAAGAAGAATATTTTGTTGATCTTCTAGTGTCTGTAGGCTTCAGCTCAGGAAGTTTATGGACATTATCTTCTGTGTTCATTTTCCCCTTCTAAACATGACACACAGAGCTGAATTTCAATGCCAGAGTGAAACCTGATGAAATACAGAAACAACCTTACACTCGGGCAAAGGGCAAGACTTCAGTGACTGGCATAAATTACTGAAGCTCATTTTTGGATTCAGGATTAACTAAGAAGGTGCAGGCACTAGGTATTTCACCTACCATTCTGCTATTGCAAAATACAGCCTGGATACTCACGGAGTTCTTTGACACAGTCATTGACCAGCTGCTGTTCCTTCTCTTCATATGTAATGGTTTCTGACTTCAGGTGGCAAGCCTTCAAGAAAATTATTCGTTTATCAATAACAATTTCAGTTTATTTATAATGTTATAAATTTTTATTTCTAAAATTCTTGCAGCTGAAGAATCTCCCCTCTCTCTTTAAAAATTCTATGCAATTGTGTTTTCCCCCATAACCTGTTCCCCAGAATTTTACAGGTGTTTCGAGTGAAAGACATACAGACACATGAACAAAGCCTGGTCTCTTGGCTCTGATCAAAATTGTTGCAAAAAGATGTAATTTGGTACGGAAAGTGAACCAAGAAAGAAATCAGAAAAAAGCAAATAAATTTGCTTAAAAAACTTAAGGTAAAAAAAAAATCTTGAAAACTGATTGATGTTAACCAACTCTCTTATGGCACTGAAAAGCTCTTGGTAGAACAGCTTTTCTCCATATTCCCAACTAGTCTATTTAGACTAAATTTTCCGGGCCAGAGACTGAGTATCACAACATATCTAAACAATGTGAAGCACTCTAGATTCTCACTTCCCTTTTGATTGTGAGGATGGTAATACTGAATTTATCACAGACAAGTCTTCTACACTCAGGACTGTTTACCAGTAAGGGACTCACACTGTAAAACTCAGCAAATGGTTTTAAGGATTATCCCAGCAAAAAGTGGTACATTTACACAAGCGCGGGCAAATAACACTTCTTTACATAGCACTGTCACATGAAATAAATAAAAAAGTAAATAAAGGCTCACTGTAATTGAGGCTATTTCAAGTCAGTGAAGGTTACATTATATCACAGAATGATTAACCCTGGCTGGTCTGTAAACCTGTGCAATCATATACAGGCTTAGGAGCAAAATAAAGGCAATCTGATCTTTTCTTTCTTATCCTACAGCACACTACTAACATATCCATTTGGTCTTAGGACTTAGGGAGTTTTAGGAAGAATGTGAGTATTTTGGAGACAAAACAAGGACAGAAGTGCATTTTGCTGACTTTAAAGGAATCTAGTCTGGTACTGGTACAACAAGCTTGTATTAGAAAAGGCTCACATGGAAAAAATCAAAACACCACACACACACACAAAACCCCCTCACCTTTCTTACAAACAACATCCCCTTTTCTTGAAGGCAACAAAAGAAGCCAGTTTTAAACAATGTCCTATTTTATGAGTTCCACTCTTCACTACCAAAGAAAAGACACTGCATCTGTAGATTCCAATTCTTGGAACCTTTGCTGTTGGTTCCATTTTATAGCCATTTTTTTGTTTGGCCATTTAGTGTCTATCCTGTATTCAAGTTTAACACACACAAGAGACCAGTCAAAATACAGAAACTAATCACATAGTCAAAACTAAGCGTCTCTTTAAAATAATTTAAATGGAAGCTTATTAACCCTTAAATATCTTCTGACAAAAACAATGGCAACAGAATGGAATTCCCCAAATACTCCTGCTCATTGCAGTCAGATTTATACCAAAACAAACTGTATAAGCTTGAGGGCCTGATGTATCCAAGTACTTTTGCTGGGTGCTTATGTATGTTCCCGTGTTTTTTCACGTATCACAACTGCACTGAGAATGGACTACTAGAGAACTCTGGAGACAATGAGGAATGAAGGCAACAGAAGGATGTGGGCATGGAGGGGAAGTGCTTGGGAATGATTTGTATACAGTGACACAAAACAGCCATGTGCTTCAAGAGAAACCCTGATGCTGGATTTTGAGCACCCTGATTCATTTCTTACCCAGCACATACAGCACAGACCATCAGTCAATGTACCTTGGATCGCAGAGCCAGGTTTTCCTCCTCCAGCTCTCGGAGTTTATCCTGCAGGACATCCAGCTGCAATGGATCATGGGAGACATTGAAAGACTCGTTGAAACGCAGGGGTGTGGAGCAGCTGGAATCTGTCTCACTCTCCTCAGAAGCGATGGAAACAATACGCAGCAGGTCATCCTTCTTTGACAGTTCATGCTGCAGCTGGTTAACCTAGGACAAGTGAAGATCACCACCACATGAAATACATTTTAGACATACAATATCATAGTGT
Source organism: Machaerirhynchus nigripectus (assembly GCA_013397975.1). Taxonomy (NCBI): domain Eukaryota; kingdom Metazoa; phylum Chordata; class Aves; order Passeriformes; family Dicruridae; genus Machaerirhynchus; species Machaerirhynchus nigripectus. The sequence continues at coordinate 934,181 of VZRQ01006359.1, read as the reverse complement.
ATTATTTATGCAGCCTTTAGAACATCACTGCTCCAGTCTAAAATGAGATTTAAGAAGAGCTCACACCTCTATTTTACAGGAAGTTTGCAAAATCATCATTTTACCAGTGCAAGTGAGACTGAAAATTCAGGACACCACAAAAATGAATAACAGAACCTACTTTTTAAATAGTTTACTGAAAAATCATTTCCCAGCTGCCTTGATACATGATTTCATTTTAACATGCGAGTTATCATTTTGATTATGACCATTACTCTGAACTGCTGAGTTCCTGGAGAAAAGGACTGAGAGACAACTATTTACATGTGTAGAGTGGTACCCTCCAGTCTGCACATTACATGAATCATAGGACAATTAAAAACAAAAGAAGAGACAGGTCTCATTTAGATAAATTCTGCTTTGCCTATCTACATTTTTATATGAATACCTAAGTTTATGCTGTCCTACAGCTGATTATGAGTACATCTTTGTTACCAGCATACTGTTTTATACAAGCAGCTGAATCCATTTCACTGCAGCTTACACTACATCTGTTGACCACAGGGTTATTTGTCAACTATTTAATTCCTTTTTTAAGAAAGAAAAACAAAGAAAAGGCTAGATCAATAATTTGTGCTTACAGGAAGACACAGAGCGAAGATGTTGATCTGAATTCACTTTTCATTACATTTTATTCATTCATTTGTTTACTCTTAGTGTAAGCACCCCATTAAACAGCTCATTTTCTGTTTCCTCACCTTTGAAGTTGTTATGTAGCAGCTCATGTCAGATAACAGTCTCTTATTTTGCCTGATTAGTCCATTCTTAATTTAACAATGCGAAATCAGATTGATGGTCTGATATACCTAATGATATCTAACATTCTCATAATTTCTAGTAATTACAATACGTAGTCTTCATAATCAATTCGTGGACTGCAAGAAGTGACTGAACAATGACTAGAAGAATGACATCTAAGCAAACTTCTGTAGTCTGAGAGCACCAATCACCCCTTTCACAATGAAATCATGTATTTCTACTAATCCTCTTACCACCATCATAAATGGGAAAAAAAAGAGAGAGAAAAAAAGGAAAAAAAAAAACCAAACCACTAAATAAAGCAAAAAAAGAAAGAAAAGCGACCACTTACTCTGTCTAGAGTTTGTCCTAACTGTTCTTCCAGTGATTCATTCTGTTCCATCAACAGATGGTTTCGCTTAAGGAGGGCTTGTCCAATTCGTGCTGCCAGTTCCAGGTCCCGATCTTTCTGCTCCCAAAATGAGAAAAAACATTTCCTTTTCATCATGTAAGATTTAAATTCAGAGTAGCTTTAGATTCTCCTAGATATTGCTCAATGCATCACCACTCTGAGATCCCCCTTTACTTGCAAATGGATCAGCACTTTTAGAAAATTATTAATGCTTCACCACTTGGATCCAGAACACACCCATAACTGTGTTTTTCGAGTATCGCATATTCTCTTCCACAGCCATCTGCAATAACAGGATGAGGGGAAAGCACCAAACCTGGGGACAGTTTTGGGTTTTGTGCTGAGTACAAAGGGCTCTGTTGAATCACACACACACACAAAAAAATCACATTTACTTAGGCCTGTGGTCTTTCCAGAGACACATTCTCCAGAACAGACTGCTCAGCTTGAACAGTGGTGAAAGGGTAGAAGAAGAGGAGCAACAGGAAATCAGAAGAAAGCTACTTCTTTCTTATACTCACTGGCTTCATGGGTGCCCACAGTTTTGTTAAATTTTGTTTCTGAGGTGGTGCAAGTAAATGGGCAGCTTCTCATTACCCATGAGTTTGATAAGCAGCTCTTGAAGATAACCAAATCAAAATGTTCAGCATCTGAATAAAACCCTCCCTTAAATACACTTCCTCAACTATATTAACACAGCATGACAGAGACAAGCATACCTCAGCTAACAGACGTTTGACCGTGTCAGATTCACTGTAGTCTTTCTGTTCCACATTATCTGTGCCAAGAACTGAAGAGAGACAAACATACTTATTGAAGGAAAGACAAGAAGACTGCGGGAAGGGTGAGAGCTAAACTCAGAGGATGCTGTTTATATACAAATACAGTACTTGGTTGTTGAAGCTAGCAGAGGCTATGAAAATGCATCTTCAACTTCAGAAATGTGAAACAATACTCATTTGGGAGACCGATAAATGAGGTAGTTAACAGCTACACCTTTCAGCAACATTAACTAAGACTTGAGGTGCTCACACATCCTTCAAATTTAGAAAAAGGAGAAAAATCTCCCAAGAGCAACTTTTTGAATAAAGCTAGGCAATTTAATCATCCAGCCTGCTGAGGAGAGGAGGAAGGGTATATTGGAGCATATCCAAATATAGCTGAATACATACTTTAACCCCGAAGCAAAATTCCCACTAGGCTGTGTGACAGCTATACACAGGAAGTATGGAGACCCCAGAGACTAGTCATGAAAATGCATTTATTAAGGGTTTGACCATCTTGGAAACAACTAAGAAGAAATGAGATAATGTATGTCTGCATTTTAGATGTAGCAGTAAATGCTATCTTACTAATCAAGTGACTCCAATGTTTGAAGAGTTTGTAAAACTATTAAAAAACCAAGTAACATTAGGATTTGAAACACAGGACTGAGTGAGGAATTAAGCAAAGCATGAAGAATTTGTGACAACTCTGAACAAAACACAGTGCTAAAACTGCAAAGCATTGGTTTGCTCTAGTTCATGTCCTGAGAAAGAGGAGATGGTAGTAACAAAGGCATCTTAATTACCTTGTGCAAATTTGTGAGATCCATCCAAGGAGGAAGAAGGAAGTTCAATAAGAGCTAGAGTGATAGATAATGAAAGATATGGGGGAGGGGAAAGAATACAAAGAGCAGAAAGTTAAAATGTAAGGAAACAGGTGACTTTGCCATGCATCTACCACAACCAAAAATAAATGCATGTGCAAACATACTTTTTTTACTATTAAAACTTTCTTAGGCCTTTTAGGGAACCATTTAAACATGATTTCCTTCAGGAGCAGAATTATACATCTCTCTGTCAGGTGATGAATGTTTATGCTTGTCCAAGCTCAACAGGAATTTGCTATTTTTGCTTTATAAGTCAGGATCATTGGAGTGAAGAAGGCAGCAATATAAATTTAAAAATTACAGAAGTATCTCCTTCAGCTGAAGGTTTAAGTTAACCTGTTTCAAAACTAATTCCATCATCACTGAACTGCAAAATGAGAGTACTATGGATTTGATCTCAAGATTTCCTTCACTCTTTTACCTTGTTTAAATCTAATTCTTACTCTGAATACACTGTGATATTGATTATCTGTTCTTTTCTTTGTTTGTTTTGTTGAGGACTGCACACTTAGTTAGGAGATAGCATGCACTTCAGCTTGGCACTTCACTGCCTTTATTTACATATGTTATATAAGCTGTATTTATCCCTTACATACATAAGGCCCACAAGTAACCTTTCAAAGCATAACACTACAGCTATGCTAAAATCAAAACCAAGTCACATTTTAGTAAAAAAGGAAAATTTTTTGTAATCTTGAAAGACAGGAGAACAGGAAGAACAACACAGAAGGGAAAGTTTTACTGTTTCTCTAAAAGCTTAAAAGAAAAATATATCAAAGTAACAAATCAAATGCTCTTCATCAAGATCAGTAGGCATAAAAATCCAACACATGCTGTTTAAGCATGTACGAGCTTTGAACTTACAGCACTGTCACTTACTAATTGTATTTCTAAACACGGAAAAAATAGAAACTCTGCACTAAATTTGAAGTACATATCTATCAGTAGCTTAGTATGCATTTGGAGGACAATTTTACTGTACTGCTTGTTTGCTGGCACTGGTTGCTGACGGGGGACTCCAAACTCATCTAGGTTATCAGTATTTGCAAAATTCTCTGCACATACATAACTAAGTTACAGCCATTACAGGCAGTATATTACAGCTAGCTCTCCTGTGGTAACTGTTCCTAGCAGGTGATTTCAAGTTACAAGTTTCTATCCAGTGCCTTTAATAAAAATTTACACTAACTCCATACAAGGTTACTCAGGTAGGTAAGTTCCTAAAATCAAGAGCAAATCTCTTTACTCTGATAAATGAAATCACAGAACCAACAGCTTTGAAACTTAGCTCTATGTAAATGTTGTTATTTTCTCTCCGTTCAGGACCAAAACTATATGCAGTTTGTTATAATTGTCTCTTGAGAACACATGCATGTGCAATACTCACCTTGCCAAGTGAAAGCTGCAAGCAACTCTTCATTTTGGTTAAAATTCTTGTTGTGTTGTGCCATGACCCTTAATTCACACAGACAAGGTAGCTCCAAAGAGCGATCTTTTGTAATTCAGGGCTTCTTAGGCTAGCACAGTTGAAGCAGAAAATATCCTTCCACCTCACTGGAAACACTGCCAGTGTGAACCCAACTGGTCATGGGACAGACCTTCTTATCGGCAGCAGCAGCAGCCATAAAAACAGGAGGAGCTCAAGAGCAGTAATTGTTGTGTTGTTTTGGGTTTTTTTCTCAACTATAAATTCATTCAAACCATATATTTAGCATTCTCTCTTGGAAAAAGTTATAAAAATGTTTCCATACATATACAGGGGGAGGAAGATACACAGCTAAAACCCCATGTTATGCTTCATGTCAGATTTATTCCCAATTCCAGGCAACAGAAAGAAAGGTTAAAATTTCACCTAACAACAGTAATTATAACTAGAACTTGATTTATATCTGTATTTGTCTGGGCCCTTCCCAGTATGTCCCCGTGGGTTACTAGTCTCAAAAAAGCTGCTATGATGACAAGTATAAGCAGTGTCTGAACAATTTCTAGGAGAAACATAAACGATATTTATCTTGAGTTTATACGACTCAGCAGTTACGAAAGTGTTCTTAAATGATAGAAGAATTAGTTTTATATGTTATGCCTAACAGCTATCTTTTAATTCAATTTCAGTCATTGTTACAAGAAAACATTTATAGCAACTGCTCAAAACACTCCTACGAGCAGTACTGTTTTCACAGGACACCTGTATTTGAAAAGAACTTCCTTCTGGGAGAAATAGCAAGACAGCACTTTGTGCAGTACCTTGACAGCCAAATAATACACAACAGGCTCCATGAAAACTTTGTTGATAAAACCCCTCCCTCTCCCTGCAGGTTGAAAATGCAAGCTCACGCTGACTGAAGGTCCTTTGGAGCCCTGTGTTTCGTCACACAGATGAGGTGCTGAGCAGAGAGCTTCAGCAGAGCCGCATTTCATGTCAAGCTCCATCCAGCATGGACAGACTCTGATCCCACCTCTTTACAATTAACACTTAGAGGCAAGTACACACCCCACCAACTACACAACTGCTTCCAGTGAACTACAAAAGCATTCACTCGACTATAAAATAATTCATGCTTGCAATTTTATTATCAGAAACACACTGATCAATAAACATTAAGCGGCTTTCCAATTACTTTCCACAATTAAAAGAGTTCAAAGCCTGCAAGTTCAATTCACGACAAGATCACTCTAAATTGCTGAGTACTGCATTCTTGGGAGGTAATGTTTTAGTCTTTCCTACTCCTTTGCTATGCACCCTTAGGAAGCTTAAACTACAACCAACAATGACACAAAAAACCCTTTTAGAGGTGGCATGTACAAGGAAGAGGTAATCACTACAGACTGTATACAAATAACAAGTTCACTCTTCTATGTGGTTTGTTCCAATAGTTCCAATATATGGAGGAAACAGGACTTCCCCATTTCACTGAAGTGATTCCAGTGCATTCTCCTCCCATGAAAACACTTAGAAACCACAGGCAAATAAGTGTTCAGTTCTTTCAGGAACTTTCTGTATGTTTGCTTTTCAACATATTAAAGGTTTCTTCATGTGACTGAAGCTGTCCATTTTCTTCTTTATCATTTGAGAGGGTTAGGAATAAGTTACTTAGTATTTCCAGAACTGGAAGGCAGTGATCAACGCTGATCTAGTACCCACCTATCTGCCATTCATTCCTTTTGTATCTCCAGGAGAAAACACTGGCAGCACCTCACAAACAACACTGACACAAAACATCAGGGTAACATCACCAAATCCACCACAGCATCGCTAACATTCCTGAAAACAGTCACTGCACACTCCTAGCTCTCACATTACACCTCTTCTAGCACAATTCTAGGCTCCTGCTTCTTTTTCACTATCACATGTTCCCACCCTTACTTCAGTGTGTAATCTGATGATCAGGCAGTCATGGGACATCTACAACTACCTGAAAGATGGTTGTAGTCAGGTGGGGATTGGTCTCTTTTTCCAGGCAACAACTGACAGAACAAGAGGACACAGTCTTAAGCTGTGCCAAGGGAGATTTAGGCTGGATGTCAGGAGAAAGTTTTTTACTGAAAGAGTGATAAAGTTCTGGAATCGTCTGCCCGGGGAGATGGTAGAGTCACCACCCCTGGATGTGTTTAAAAGAAGACTGGATGTGGCACTCAGTGCTATGGTTTAGTTGAGGTGGTGTTAGGGCATGGGTTGGACTCGGTGATCTTGAAGGTCTCTTCCAACCTGGTGCTTCTGTGATTCTGTGATCCGAAGTCAGCCATTAGAATTGCAGCCCTGAACTACAAGCACTTCCCCTGAACTCAGCCTTTTCTTCCACCTGTCCAAAGTTTCCCAGATTTGACCATTTCTTAACATTAATCTTAACTTTGTACCCACATTTATTTTAATCTTCAATATTTGGGAAAAGAAGATACCGACTCACTCATGTAACGGAAGGGCTCCTCCTCACGAGCCGGAGAAGCGATCTCCGGCAGACGGCCATGGCCAGCCGTGGGCTGAATCCAGTCTGGATTTTCATACAGGTACAGAGAGTCTACTCGTAACTTGTAATCTGGCAACTGTTCTTCCAGCATGCTCACCAACTCCACCTCAGCAAGGTCCTCACTGGAGCAGCCATCTGAAAGAGAGTAAATGCCAGTAATAGGACATTATTAAATATATGTAAAATTTGATAGTGTTGCTACAGTACTAGGCATGTTATGTACTATGAAATACTCCATAAATCTCTGGTAGATTTGAAAATAATTATTCTGTACCAGAAAAAAATACCAGAATACTTACTGAATCAATACCTGATTTACACTGTAATGCTTATAAGTTCCTCATCCCCAGCTGACCCCACAACTTCCTGAAAAGCTGGTATACTCTGTCTCCCTCCAACTTCCTGAATATTATATAAGTAATGAGTTTCAATTTCTACCTTTTTCTCTTCACTGAGCTAAAACACAAACCTACATTTTACCAGCTATTGATTTCCTAAAGTTTTATTGACTTTAGCATAGTTGTTACACTTCCCTTTTCTGAAGGAAGTTCACATTTTTCTTGTTCTTCTGTTTTATGCATTGGTTGATAATGAACATAGATGTAAACAATTTTAAAGTAAGTAAAGTCAACTGAATACTGCTTTGAAATAAGGGAACAAATATAAAATTACATTATCACCCTTATGGAATCACACGCTGAGAAACATGACATTAAAACCCCTTCCATCAAAGTTTAGCTCTTTCTGTGCTGTGGGGGGTGTGTGTTCCTTAATCTCTTCACAATTATTGCCAAAAAAAAGAAACATTAATACTAAATTGATCAAATATCAAAGGTATGTAATGATTATCTTTGCAACATTTCCACTCAAAATGAAGACTATCTGCAATATTTTTCAATGGAAAAAACACCAATGTTGACTACTGGCAGTGAGAATTTTACAAAGAGTGTTTCACAGTGCATGCTGACTTTACAAGTGAGTTACATGGACTCACTATTTTTGTTCCTCTACAATATCACATAAACAATACAAAGAATGTGAAATGTAAGGTTGTCTTCAGGTTGGTGCTTTAAGACATGTTAGACACGTTCAGGATTTGTAATAATAATTCTTCAACTTACCAGGGATGCTCTCCAGGCCTCTGGGATCCAAACTCATGAGTCCTTCCTTCACAGTTCACTTCCTTGGAAAGAGCATTCTGTAATCAAGCTGTGCACCATTCCTTCATTGCTTTGGTAAAAAGATGGCTTTGGTTTAGAGACAGAGTAAGTGAGAGCCATCCAGCCACAGACACTCACAAATCTGGCATCAACTCACTTCTGCAGGCTGGTTCATACTCCAGATCTACTGCCATCTTAGGACATGCCTATTTCATCTGGGCTACTACTGATCAGTAGAAGTGTTTCATGTAAGCTTCACCAGCTTCTCAGCTCACCCATCACCTAAAAATAAAGAGAATGCCAAAGTGTAACAGATTTCACTCTTTCAAGGGAGACAGGTAAATTGGTGTGACTTAGTCTCTTTCAGTCTGAATTTCCCCTCTGTACTGTAATTAACTTTTAAAAAGTTTATTTCCAGTTTACACAGTACATATAAAAGGTAGCATTAAAATATGTTTTCTCTCTGCAGACATAACATCTCACCTGAAGCATGGACTTTGTCAACTATCTCTTTGTCTGTACTATTCCTCTTCTTTCATATAATATTTCGTGTATTCAGGTCATTCACTGAAATTAGGCATTTCCCTTTTATGCTAACGGACAGCAGCTCCAACTAAACAGAGATTTTCTTCAGGCCACTACAGTTATTTAAAGTGATGGATTCTAAAGGCAGGATTTCAAAAACATCACCCTTAACATTTCTATCGTTAAAAAATTTAAGTTTTATACAAGTGTTTGCTTTGGTCTCTTTTCTTTTTGGAGTCTGTTAATTAAAAATTTGACCTATCAGAAATTTCCTTTGTGGATCATGTTAAAATTTGTGTTTTCTCTTCAGCAGGGACTCATGTAAATCAGAAAATGAAACTACCATGACTAATTCAGATAAGCTATCAGAACAGTTTAATAAAGTAAAAATACTGCTTTTCCCTTGCCAAGACTGATTAATCACCTTCCATATAAAACAGTAGTTCTAGATGACAGAAAGATATAAAACTATACAGAAAACAAGTCTCCTTTTCCCTCCTCTGGCATTCAGTTAATATAGAATTCTCTTAAAATCTTGCACTAATTTAAAATTTGCTCCTAACAGTTTCCCCAAGATCTCCAATCATCAAGCACAGCAATCAGAGGTTTGTTTTGCTGTCTGTAGCAACCTCTCATTTGACAAGATCAAAATGGACAGTGCAGGAGCTTTTTAAAGCAAGCCTGGAGCCTGCCAGTTCTTCTGCTTGTACACTTCGGCAGGAGATAAAAAAAAACTTTGTTCCATTAAGGTCCGCTCGTACTTGTGAGTAGTATCTTCTTGTTTTGTCATTTATTTCTTTATGTGTGTACTCTGCTTATCAATTGTAATTCCTATCCATATTAAACACTTAATAAAGAAAGAAAAGACATCTCAGAAACATTTTCTATCTGAATGTATAGATGCTTCTAGCACTTCTAAAATTTTTTTTTCTAGAGGCTGTTTTTTAAAAGGATTGCTGAAAAGCATGAATTATACATACCCCCTTCTCTAAAACAGCTTAATACAGAACAATAAAAGACATTTAAGAAGACTGCTGTAGATCCACACATGCAAATGACTTTATTTTGTAAAAAAAAGAGTCACTATACAGCTAGACAAAGTTCAGCAGCATAGGACAATTTCTTCACAACTCTGACTCAATCTTTTTCCTTTGAGTTTTAAAAATGAAAAATGCTGCTACTTCTCAAGATTGGTTTTAATCTCTCTTCTAAGCGCAAAGCAGAAACACTATTGGTTGCAGGTCAATCTCAGTTCAGCCAAAGGGGGGGAAAAAAAAGACAACAGGGTTTTGGCTAAGTGTTTTCTAGAGCACCAGGCCAACGCCAAGCTATTGAATTGAAAGGGCAAACTCATTTGTAAAACCTTTGAGAAGTTTACTAGATAAGCAAACACCATAAAGGTTAATGCTTGCACTTCCAATGCTCCTCATAGCTTTAGTTTCCTGTACCATGGGGCACCTTCTGAAGAAATCAGCAGCAGTACCACCCTGAAAGTGACTCCATGACCCTTCTACACTGCTGCTATAAAACTGTTTCCTAACTGCAGATTCCTTCTGCAAGTCACAACTATATTTAAATACATTTAAATAAAACCCATAAAATTTACAACATGGCTTTAAATATATTACCATGCTATAAAAAGATAAGACTAGAAATTAAAATTAAGGCTTGCAGAAAGACATGTCCAAAGGAGAAGCCAGAAAACTTTGTCAGTATTGATTTTAATCTTTATTTATAAAGATTATTTCCGCTGTCAGTTTACTGTATTCATTCTACTCTGATCTACATCTTATTAGTTTTGTCCCCCTACTCCCTCATTGGCCAATTTCCCACTGATGTTTGCATCTTTTATAGGTTAATTGAACATGGGAAAAACAAGGGAAATTCAAATACTGGAGAACAACCCATATGCAGGAATGGTGCTCTCGGAGGCTTTCTTCAAGGAAGGTTCAAGAGAGATGGAAATATCAGACAGCATTTTATACACATACATACCTACCTATCTCAATCTTAGTATTTCTTTATTCTCTAGGTTAAATTTTACTCCCCAATGTGTGTCTCACATTTCAACTATCATTTGGCTCCAAACAGTAAGCTAAAACCCAGGGTACATAGAGCACACTTCTTGTAGAAGTGGGAACTATTCCTATACCTTCTGTATCTGCCCCAGAGAATCCAAGTTGCTCTAAAGAGATTTTATAGTTCTTTCCTTTAGTGAGTCAGAAGACCCTAGTAAAGTTTCTTCAAAAAGCAATCCTGACTAAAGTCTTACAGGAAGATAAAACAGTTACAAAGCATTAAAAATTGTCCTTGTCTTTGTAACTACCACTTTGTGCAATTCAAGATGGATACCAAAGGAGTCAGGGCACCTCAAGATAGAATGTAATTCTGAAGACATTCTACCACTAGAGAACTCTAATTCAGATCTGAATTATGAGAAAGGTGAGGGAGTTGCTTTACAACTGGAAACCACAGACAAATGTATGTGTTATTTCTTTGCGCACAAGAAGTTTAAAATGTATGCAAAATACTGGCATCTATATTGACAACATCCAAACTTAAATATAAATATGCTGTTATTCCTGCCTGCTGTCTTCCATTTGTTGAGAGCAGCTGATTCCTCACAAGTGCTTGGAAAGACTAAACTAGGTCTGGTCCTCTGTACAATTCCAGGATGCAAGACATTAGACCACAAGTAAAACAAACAAAATTTTGACAACAAAGAAGATTCTAACTTGATTATGAGACAAGACAACATCCATTTTCCAAAAGCAAGCCAAGTAAATTAGTGTATTATTCTGGGATGCCAAATTTTACTGCTATGTAAGTATGCAATTTAAAAAATTATATCAAGTCATTAACACAGTACTTCTTCCATTGCTAAAATTGGAATGCTGTCAAGCCAGCTAACAACAATCAACATATTCTGCATTTCAAGGTTAATGAAACAGTTCTATTCTTATAGCAAACATGACCACATTGAACTGCTGCCAAAACATTCCTGGGACTAGTGCTCAGAAGCAGAGGCCAAATCCTTCAACACCATCCAGTAGGAGATGAAGGACAAAGGATTATCTTCTGAAAAACAAATCTACGCGAACACAAACTCTGCCTATCACAATTAACAAGTGCTGTGTGCCTAACACCTGTTATTTTCAGCCAATACTATGCCTACAGAAACCTATTTAGTGCTTGTGTTTCTCTCTTGCAAGGAAGAAAGTATTTTAAAGAGTATGCCAACACAATTCTAAAAACAACTGTAATAATCATAAACAAATCCGCAACAGACCTTCAACCATAAATAGAATGGTGTGAGAAAGAAACTCTGAGAAAACAAACAAAATAACACCCCCACATCTTCTGGATTGTTTTTATTTTGGGAGGGGGTTAAGAGGGGAAGCTGGAGAACACCTCTTGGAGAACGATGAATCGCAAGCGGATCATGAAGCTGGCCACAACATTCCCTCATCCTATTTTATCTACAGTTACACTAAGCCAGGCTCACTTACTCTACTTGTCAGTCACTTGTAATAGCTCATATTCTCCAAAGTGGCAACACTACCTGTTAAGTACACGCATATATGCCTTATGTACATGTACACATTGGTACTGTTGAATACCACAGCTTGATAGTTAAAATTTATTTAAATCCTACATATTTAGAGGTTGTCTATATCACCCTTAGTACACAATGTAAAAACAGCAAATGCCTAACTGAAGTCTAACTTAATCTGAAACTGAGTGAAACTACATTAAAGACACATGCTGTTTTATTAATTCTTAAATCTTTTCTGTAAATGCATGATCAAAACATTACTATCTGTATACATCTTTTCTCGCAAGTTTTCTTTTTTTCAGAAGAAATTATGTATATACGTAGTAATGTTATGGTCTCAGAGGAATAAAGAACTATAATGAATTGCCTATTTGTTAGTTAAAATACAAAATACAATAAATGCTCTTGAGGCATTCTGCTATGCCTAATTCTGCTAAGATTTCTGCTAATATTTCATTATAAAAGTCATAATCAGCTTCTTTTAAAACTCAAGCTTGTTTTCTATAAAGTATACTTGAGGAAACTTGAATAGCATTTAACTGAAATCACTAACACTTTCAGTTGATGCATGGCTGAATTCACCAAAAGAGTTCAGTTCCTTGATTTATACCCCAGCCAGTGCTCAGCATTTAAAATTACAATTCTGTATTTATTAGAATTAACCAAACAGATCGATATGACTCAGTCACCAGAGTATCACTAGCAATCGAAACAGATAAAAGGATGTCTTCTTTTTTGTAGCCATCTCTGTGAAAATGCTCAGTTAATGTCTTCCTGGAAAACTAATCACCAAATCACGATTACCATTCCTGAAAGACAGCACTCCTCCTGGACAATAATAATTCCGGAAGCCCACTATTAGAGGCAAACCACCACCAGGAAAGTCTGTGGTTTTCCAACACGCTTCAAAGTACATTTTCAGATACTCATAACAGAAATTCGATAAATTGATACAGCTCTAAAAATCACACTGCCACTACAGAGTTGAAAAATTTCAGGTGTTGGAAAATATTTCTTTTTCAATTTAGCTTCAGTGTCAGAAGTACAATTAAAAAGAAGTCTGCCTATTTTTACTAAGAACATATTTTGAAAGAAAACGAGTACCTGAACACAAATCTAAAATTGACTGTGGCCTTGTAATGTTGCTTTAAGTGGTTTATTAGTATATCACAAACCTGCATCAGACTGTCACAATCAGTCAACAGCAACTGTGAAATATAACCAAGAAATAGGCACCTATGCAACAGCTGAAGATCGCATTAAAAAATAAAAACAGGAGCTTGCCACACCACATACATTTCTCCACTAGCATGGTCGACAGAGTAAATGACATTTACTAACAGATATTCGTACTGTAGTTTAACCAGATGATAAAAATGTAACAATGTGATTAAGAAGTTGATAAAAGCCAGAATTTCCTTGTCCTCCATACGCAAGCAGGACAACAACTATGATGGCACCGAGGGCTGCCTCCTGTTCGCGGTGACATGGCCCTCCAGAGAGCCCGCTCCGTGACGGGCACCCGGGGCCGCTGAAGGTCACCCTGGGCACCGCCTGCGGGCACCGCCGCCCCAGCTAACACTGACTGCACGGAGCTCAGTACAGCGCTACGTTACATTACAGCATCACCACCGCCAAAAGAGTCCTGTCAGCTGCCAACCCTGTCAGGCGCCGGAATTGCTTCTCCACCCGGGACCGCGGGGCCAGTCCCGAACGCCGCCTCACGCTCTGGCCCCGCGTTCCGACCCCAACCAGCCGCAGGGAAGCCGCCGCACGCCCGGCGCGGCCCGCCGCACCTTCCAGCCCCGGC
>VZRQ01006359.1:888966-919231 GCA_013397975.1 Machaerirhynchus nigripectus | reverse complement strand
AGAGGTACGAACTTAAAGGAGCGAGTGAGGAACTGCGGGGGAGCCTGCGGGGCGTCCTTCCGCACGTTCCGGTGCTTTGTCACGGACGGATCATTGCACTCGAAATGCACGACCGAGAGCTGCCTCAGTCACTGCGAACGCTGAAGTAGGAGCTGCAGCTCAGCGTCAGCAGAACCCAGTAACTCGCGTTCCCGATACCGGGGCTTCAGCCCCGGAGCCTCCACACTCCCCCAGTTCACAGGCACAGGTTTCTGTGGTTTTTTCCTGCCCTCCACTGGTCGCTGGCTGAAGCTTTGGCCAAAGTGCGATGAATGTATCATTTTACGTGTACAACACTTGTCACTATCTACAGTAAAAAAAAAAAAAAAAGCCTGCGATACAGAAAGAGAAATGTGGGGACAGAGAAAAGGTTTGTGTGGGGACACGATCCAAAGCCGCATTGAAAAATGGAAACAATGTCAAACTACATAAGGAAAAAAAATAAAAATCTTTAAATTGTAATGTTATTTGAATAAATGTGCATCATGGATGTTTCTGTTGGCTGGCTATACACCTTTTAACTAAGTCTATGATAATTTGACTTTGGTGTATCATAGTTGTTAAAACTATTCTTCAGCTTAGCTTTTGTGGTTTCATATTGCAAGCAGCAGAATAAATTGTCTTGTGTAGGAGAATGAGGCACCTTCTTTCCAGGTAGAAGGATGCTGTAATCATTACAGTGCTGGGCAGTATCTTGAAGCACCTTCATTCTTTTTTTTTCTACTCTGCTACAGACTTCTGCAGTGAAGTTGAGTCAAGTGCTGATCCTCTGAAGGTGCCCAGTGCCTGCTAGGGATTGACTTTTGTCTCCATTTGGTATCTCCAATAAGGAATTACAGTATTTCTTTACTCCAAGCAGATCTTCAGGGTAAAAATGTAGCAGACGAAGAATGGCTTGGATATTTGGCAGTGAATGGGGTGGTGGGGGCTTGTTAGCTTTTCAAGAGTGTTCCCTCGATTAACTAGCACACATAACTTAAATGCAGGATATATTCAAGCTTAGCTCCTTAATAAACACAATTATCAGTTTCTGGTATAGTACTTCAGGTTTTATAAGTTAACTTTCATACAAAAATTATGTATTGACATGGAACTATCTGCCATAGCTGACTTTTTATCAGTCACCAAGTAGGATTCCTCATGGTGGCTGGAAAGCTGCCTATCAGAAAAGGACCTGGGGTTGCTGTTTGACAGCTAGCTGAACCTGAGCCAGCAGTGTGCCCAGGTGGCCAAGGCCAGTGGCATCCTGGTTTGTATCAGCAATAGTGTGGCCAGCAGGACCAGGGATGTAATTGTCCCTCTGTAGTCGCTGGTGAGGCCAGTTCGCACCTCAAGTACTGTGTTCAGTTGTGAGCCCCTCACAAAAAGAAAGACAGGCACTGGAGGGTGTTCAGAGAAGGGCAGACAGGAAGTTCACAACAGAGCTGGTGAAAGGTCTGGAGCACAAGTATTTCAAGGAGTTTAGCCTGGAGAAGAGGAGGCTCAGGGGGGACCTTCTTACTCTACAATTACCTGAAAGGAGGTTACAGTAAGGTGGGAATTTGCCTCTTCTCCCACATAACAAGTGATAGGATGACAGTAATTGGCCTCAGGTTGCACCAAGGGAGGTTTAGATTGGATCTTAGGGAAATTTTTTTTACTGAAAGAGTTGTCAAGCATTGGAACAGGCTGCCCAGAGAGAGAAGTAGTGGAGTCACCATCCCTGGTAGTGTTCAAGAAACATGTAGATGTGGTGCTTAGGGACATGATTTAATGGTGGGCCTGGCAATGTTAGGGCAATGGTTGGACTCTGTGATCTTTGAGGTCTTTTCCAACCTCAATCATTCTACTGTTGAAGATTTTCTTATAGCTAAAGTAAAATAGTTGGTCCCATTCTGTACTTACAGAAGCTTTGATACTCTTAATAGACATCTCTCTCACTGCCTAAGCTTTCAAAGCATCAGACATAAAGTAAGTCTGCTAGAGGACTTTCAGAGAGGCTACTCTGATTTGTGAGGGAGTTTGCTGATTTTGTTACCTAAGTAAAGTTTATTGGAGTTGCTTCTCTTTTTTTTTAACTGAAATCCCTTACTTACAATAGTATTTCCTCTCTCACTTGTGAAATGTAAAGTGCAATTGCTTCTGCCTTGCTTTTTTTTGTGAGCTAGTTCAGCTGCACACAGCCAAGCCAAGATCTGACTAGCGCAGCTGTGCTCCTTTAAAACAGACAGTGATTTCTTTTCCTACAAACTGCCAAGGACTCATGAGTCCGTTCTTTTTTACTTTTGCACTTGTGCAGTTAACTTGCAATTAAGTTGTTTTTTAAGAAGTGGCAATAAAATTTCTAAACCCATAAATTAAAAAGGAACATTTGAGTTGATGTATAGTCCTTAGTGTGGAGTTTGAAATTGATATGCTACTTAAATAGAAGCAGACTTTCCCTGAGCTGGAGTTCTGGGGTTTTGTGTGTGTTAGCTGACAGGAATGCCTCATAGTTGTGATTCAGGAGATTTTAAGTTTATCACAGGTTTATGTATCATCTTACTTTGCTCCTTAATTTTTTTCTAGGATAAATGGGTGTGCGTGACTTTTCCCCTTCGGAAAAAGCGGTTCCATGTCTTGTTTGGTAAGTTTGGCTTTAAAAATTTTGGCCATTGTTCCTTGTTATACAGCCATACCTTAATATGAAGAGCCCTGGTGAAATGTCTTGCTCGAGGGAATTTCCACAGTGCTGAGATGTTTGAACTTTGTTGTGTTAGCTTTTGGTGAAGGAGACTTTAGTGTCTCCTCTCTCTAGGTCTGCCATGTATGTGCTTTATGCTGTTTCTTAACCCCTTGATTGATTGACTTGTAGCAGAAGACTTTCTGAACTGCTGCTTATAACTTTTTTACATTTTTGTGCTGCCATATTTAATAAATTGCAGCAACTCCACCAACATTCACTTGTTTCTGTTCTCAAGGACTGCTCCTGTATTCTGCGTACACCAGTTGAATCAATCAGGCCAGAAGAGCTATCTCAGAGCAGCATCCATGAATGCCTGGTAAGAAGAAAATAGAAACTTTAACTCCCAAGGTTAAATATAAAGCTGGTACATATTAAAAATAACCACATTAGGGAGTACTTCCTAAAATGTTGACAACAAAAATAAACAGAGTACTTTGGGGCTTCCACTTTGGAAGAAGACTGTAGGTATCTAAGTGTTAATCTTGCACCAGTTTGAAAACAAACACACGCACACAAAACCTGTAACTCATAAAACTAAGTCTTAGTAATGGTAAAAGTACTAGCTTGAATGTTCTTAATTTGAGTACTGGACTTTAGCATTAATAATATTTTTGCATTAATTTAAAAAATATAAATTATTAAAAATTACATAGTCATTTTGAGAACTGTTTCTTATCTCTGTTAGGCTGATTCTGATCTAGCCTGGATTCCCCCATCTACAGGAAAGAATGAAATGGTATTTTGCTCTTCTAATGTCTCTCATTATGAACTCCAGCTGGAAATAGGTAACATAAATGGAACTTAAAATATTTCTTCTTCCTGCTATCAATATTTTATGGCTAGCTGCAGTAAATATTAGGTTTGGAAAATGAAGGACTATTCTTGTGTCTCTTTGGTTGAGAAAAGTGCGGAGCATTTCTCATATTTTAGTAATTTCTTATTTCAAGATCTAAGACAAATCAACAATTACCTGAAATAGTCTCTTGATGTTTGTGCATGTAAAAGTTAATTTTCAAAATCTGTGGTATGTGACAATAAAAGCAGGCTTAAGTAACATCATGTCTTGTAACTTGGCTACCCCAGCTGATTGTTCTAAGGATGGCTGCCTTAGATCCTACTATGCATGCATATGTTCATGTGAATATGCATAATAAGTGTTGTTCATTTAGATGTATAATTGATACTGATGTATGTTTAAACACTTTTAGTTGTTCTCAAAATAGCAGACCTGTGCTTCAGCTAATTTGCTGCATATATTTTGCTGCAACTGCTTAAGGTCTTGACATTGTGAAGGAAGAGGACTGCTATCAATTGCAACTTTAAAACTGGAAAATGATCTCTAAATATGAAGGAAACCATGTGATGGATTATTATGCTTTCCAATGTTAAGGTAGCCATTTCTGGTTTCAGGAAGGAGGTTCAACAACTTAACTTCAGTTTACCTTGCACGGCATACACCTACAGACATGCAAGTAGCTGTAAGGATCACAGACCTAGAAAACTGCTCTGAAGAGCACTTGAAAGCCTTACAGGTAAAGGAACAGCATTTCTGCACAAAGCCTGATGAAGATAGTGAGGAATACATAGGAGATTACTGACCAGAGGTAGCCTTTGTTTGCAACAGGTCATTTCAGTCAAATTTTTCCCTCCAAAGGAGTAGAATATAATAAACAAGACACGTGTAAATCTTAGAGTTGCTTTCTGAAGGCAGCAACTGACAATTGCTTTAGAAATACTTCTGTAATTGTACAACTTACTTGAAACATGTTCTGTACTCTTACTTAACACTGAAAGTTTGGTCTATGAACAGACTAGATTTACTTCAGACAAATGCAATTATGGGCAAGCTGTTTACATTTCTGTTGCAGGCTATGCACATCACCTGCAGTCTTGTATAAATGCAAGGAAACAGTCCTAGTTACTGATTACTGATGTAGTTAATGCTCTTTGTAGGACTGCTGTCTTGTGGTTAACATATCCACTTTCATTTAATTCCATAGAATGAGGTGGTTTTATCACACTTTTTCCAGCATCCCAACATAATGACATTTTGGACAGTATTTACAGCTGGAAGCTGGCTTTGGGTCATCTCCCCATTCATGGCCTATGGTAAGAACTGTTAACTGCAATTTTGGAATAGGAAAATGGGCTGATACAAGTTGGACCACATGGTCCATGAGAGGTTTCTCTTTAATTATCTCCTGTCTCGTAGAAAAAACAAACTCTCCCAAACCATTTGTTTAGAGAAGACTTCCTCCCCACTGAAAACTGGTATTTGAACTCCATTAAATTCCACTTAGTCCTAGCACCCACCATGGTACTAGGAATGGTAACTGGGAGAGGTATATCCACATTGAGTACAAGTTGGGCATAGACTTCCAGTTAACAGAAGCATGACATGGGGCATCAGTTACATCCATGTAATAATTGTCCTTGATGCACCAGAGTCAATATAAAAACGAGACTGCTGCTCTTGATGAGTGTATACAGTGAAGGAAGCATAGACAAGTAATTTAACAAGACTTGTTAGGCCTAGCTAGGTTTTTTTCACTTCCAGGTTCAGCTAGACACCTGCTGAAGACTTACTTTCCTGAAGGAATGAGTGAAGCTTTGATAGGGAACATTCTGTTTGGTGCAATCAGAGGATTAAATTACATGCACCAGAATGGATATATTCACAGGTAGGAGAATGTCAGTAGGTAAGAACCAGATTATAGCATCTCATCTTAAGTATTGTCTCCTTCCTTCTCCTATATACCTTCTTATGTCAGACAGTGCACAAGTAACAATTTTTTCAATAATACAGCAGAACCAAGTTTGTAAAATCTTAGAAGGAAATGTATTTATACATTTCTTCAAACCAGTTGTTACAGGGATTTTACATCTGCCTGGCTTTGTCTCTTTGAAGCAGAAGAGTTATAGAAAGGGCTTCCTTAGTTTACACCCCTTGCAGGGAAGAAGGCCCTTTCTCCAATTTCTGGCACTTTTTTCCTGATCATCTCTCTAAATAGAGAGATGAACTCCACGCTAGCATCTCACTATAAGTCAATGAAATATGAAAGCCTTTCTGTTCTAATAGTGCTTTGAGTAATTCTTGTAACTAAAATTTACCCCTTTATGTTACAGGAATATTAAAGCTAGCCACATTCTGATTTCAGAGGATGGGCTGGTTTCTCTCTCTGGCCTAAACAACCTTTACAGTTTAGTTAACAATGGACAGAAGTCAAAGGTGGTATATGATTTCCCCCAGTTTAGTACATCTGTGCTTCCTTGGCTGAGTCCTGAACTGCTGAGACAGGTTAGTATAAATTACACATAATTTTTCCTATTCAAAATTAGTGGCAGTACTCAATTTCCAACCTAAGCCTGCTTGTAGAAGTACAATGAAAGATGTTGAACTGCAACTTTACAAGTACAAGTATGTACTGAATTTTTAATTCTTCTAGAGGGAACCAGTTCTAAAGCTGTTGGTAAGGTGATGCTGTACTAAGTCTCTTTACCCAAACCTCCTGGAAACTACTGCAGATCCTGAAACTTGTGTTCAGTAAAGCCATCAAATTTCTGAAAAAAGCCTGAGGTTTCACAATTTAATTGCTTCAATACTCTGTAGGTTATGGGGTATTAGAGTCTCGTTTTGAAGCAGGCACTTGTATTCTTGTTGGCACTGCTCAGTGTCATCAGTGATCAGTTGTGTTTTCTTTCTGTCACAGGATTTGTCTGGCTATAACATGAAGTCTGACATTTACAGTGTGGGAATTACAGCATGTGAATTAGCCAATGGACACGTCCCATTTCAAGATATGCCTCGCACTCAGGTACAATGCTAAACTTTAGTTAAAAACATGCTGAGCACTTCTATTTTTTTCTCAGAGAAACCAGTGCAATTACTGCTGAAATAGTGGCTGCTTTTTGTTACTTCAAATATGCATGCTTCTTTCTAGAACAAATAATCCTTCCATCCCTGGAGTTTCACAGTGTACCCTGAATAGGTCTGGATAGCTGTTGAACTATCATACTGCTATTCCTTTCTACTAGATGCTGCTGCAAAAGCTGAAAGGTCCCACCTACTATCCTTGGGATTTAAATACCTTTCCCCGGGGGGAATCCAGGATGAAGAATTCCCGATCAGGAGTTGATTCCGGAATTGGTGAGAGCATGACACGCACAATGACCAGTGAAAGACTACAAATGCCCTTTTCCAAAACATTTTCACCTGCTTTCCACAACTTGGTAGAACTTTGCTTGCAACAGGACCCTGAGAAAAGGTAACATTCTGGTGAAAACTAATTTCTTTGTCACTTCAATCTAAGACCAAGTATAGCCCACAGTTCAGGATACAGTAATTAGTTGAAAGCTGTTAAAGTCAGAATTTCAGATCAGATGTACTATGTAAAACAATACACTTATATTTGTAATTTAAGAACTATCTTGTCTGATAAAGGAATCAAACTTTTAAAGTCATTTGACCCCTGAATTTCTTGCAATATGAATGTGCTTTGTAACAAGTAAAATTAACTTTCAAACATTGGTCCAAAAAAAACGCCAAACAGAAATCTGAGAAATATATGTTTTCAGTTCTATGTCTCTTTGGAATGAGGCATTAAATTCTTTGTTAAAGCCTTTAAAAATAGATTTCTTCAGTAGTGCTTTCACTACAAATTGAGGCATAGAATGTAGGAATTGTGTGCTGCTTTTCTTATTCTTCACATTTGTCCTGTGGAGGAAAAACCACAGGGCTTAAATTTATTTGTCAGTCTGGCCCATTTTCTAAATGCAGTATTTTACTTTCCAAAACATAATTATATTTTTCATTTTATGATTCAGGCCGTCAGCAAGCAGTTTGCTTTCGCATACGTTCTTCAAACAGGTGAGTTTACCACACTTTGTTAAATGGCACAGCTATAACCTAAATAAGCCACAAAAAGAGCTAGATTACAAAATAACGAAGTTGCCTGGAACCAAAATCATCCTGTAAGAGCATACCTGCTTCAGACTTTTTTAACGAAATAGTATTGATAGAGTATAGGAA
Source organism: Machaerirhynchus nigripectus (assembly GCA_013397975.1). NCBI lineage: Eukaryota > Metazoa > Chordata > Aves > Passeriformes > Dicruridae > Machaerirhynchus > Machaerirhynchus nigripectus. Next base: position 911,459 of record VZRQ01006359.1, on the reverse strand, counting down.
GCATAAGATTAATCGATTTCCCCATTGATAAAGTTGATTCAACTTAACTAAAGGCAGCCTAACTGATAAAAAATGGTTAATATTCTTAATTTAAAGCAGAACTGCACAGCTGATTTCATTAGTCCTGAAAGACTAATAGAGTGGGGAAAGCAAAACGTCTCATCCTGTTACTTTCAGTATTGTAACATGCAAGAACATGGCTCTGATTTCACATGCTTTTAGTGAAGTCAGTTGCAAAGTTATGGAGACTTTTTATGTGCAGCTTTATTTTAACTTTTTTTCTTTCTAGATAAAAGAACAAACACAGAATTCACTACTGTCCCTATTACCACCTCCTATTCAAAATAACAGATCAGAGTTCTTGGCGCTGCCCTCAACAGCAGTTGGGACTGAACTTGGACATACTGCTACAAATCAAGATGATACAGACTGGGAATTCTAAATAAATACCAATGATACCTCTCCACTGTTTCAGAGAAGGAAAATGTGATTTGTATTTGCTGCTTTTGTGTGGTTAAAATACAGTTAGACCAACTATACTTGAAATGCCATGACCTGGCTATAATTCATTAACTTCCTCTTGGCATCACAAAATGCAGCGTGCCTCACTCTCTGATTGTCAGGAAGACTGTGTGTAAGGAATGGCTGAGTGCTTACCTCTCTCTTTCAAAGTCTTTCTTAAAAAGAAAGTCCCTGCTGTAATCTTACTCTGTACTGTATTTTCAGCTCATATTGCTGCAGTCCACTTGCCTTTCTGAATTCAGGCCTGGGGTTTGCCTGTGATCTTAAACATCTGTCTTTTCATATGATCATTTTAGTAAGGAGAAATCCTCCACTTCCAAGTTGAAATGTGAAACTGCACAAATTAGTTGCTTATGTAAATAAATGTTTCTCTCTCAAAAGACATTTTTTCTCACTTGACATGCTGTCATATTTGCCAGAAGTTAGCTATGCATCATTTTTTATGCGGTTTTAATACTGCATGTGTCCCAAAGAAGTTAAGATGCTTGAAGTGTGACTCATGTTCTTGCACCTGTCCACATTCTTAGTACAAATCTGGGCTTTTGCATCTCCATTTATTGTTGTGTCATTTTAGCAGTTAACCTGAGGATGTCTCACTATGCAAAGTAAGTCTCAAGTTCTAGCAGTACTGGGTTAATTTTGAAGAGTCATATTAAATAATCTAAAGTTACTGTACATATTTTTATTTATACTGTATTCCTGTTCACCACCAGAATTTACCAGAACCTAATACTGTTTTCTTAGGAAAAAAGGCAACATGCATGAAGCTTCACTGGCACTGCTGCTGGCAAACAAGCCTCTTTTGCAAGGCACAGTTAAATTCCCGTGGATAGATTCAGCCATAGTAAGAACCTAATAACCCCCAGGATCCTAGTGAATTTATCTGTCTTAAGTCAGATGAAAAGCTGTCTTCTCCGTACAATTCAGTAAGTTCTCATCTGTACCAGGCAACTCAAACTGAACAAAACCAGCTTTTTTCTTTTAAAAACCTGGATATTCTCATCATGTTGTAGCAAAAGTTGTGTCCCAAAGCCACTAGTACTTTACTGATGGCAGCATGATGGTGGTAAAAAAGCATAAATAGGTACTGAATGGATATATTTCAAATTTTCAACATAAACAACATTCCACCTAAGTCTTCAAGTCTTCCATAGCTGAGCAGGCCTGTAGCCAACTTTTGAGAATACCACTGTATTGCCAGCAGCTTTGCTACAAGGCCTTGAAGACCAGATGCCTGAAATACAAGCCTGAGTGACACATAAAATTATAAATGACCACATAAAAGTATTAACAAAAATGTTGATTCTACTCATGATGTGAAGAGAGCTCTGTATTTCTAAACCTAAAATGTGAAACTTAAGATAAAAAACCTGTCAATAAACTTACCCTATCTGCCTCCATTTATATCTGTAATTCTTGGACTTCTGTTTTTACCATAGTCCAGCCATACTAACAGCTTCTTGTTACTGCAGGAAAAAAAAATCATATTTATGTCAATCATTAGGTAAGAAAATAGTTGTCTAAGCTAGAAAATTATTCTGATTAAAAATATTAATAATTTAATTGTGTACTTTTGGAGAAGATACTATTTTCGTGTGAACCCCATGTTCTTAATTCTGAACCATTACAGATTTGGACTGTTTGCAAGTCAAATACATTAGATAGCATCTACAAATAACTTTTGACTAACAGGGCATATAAAAACCAAGTCAAATAAGTGAGAACACAGATGAAGTTCTACATATTTTAATTACAGACCTCTGAATAAATATTACTACTATTAAAACCTGTAGAAAATTTCAGGCAGCTTAACTGCTACTATTTTCAAGCTTCTCTTGCAACAAGTGCTGTGGAAGCTATAAAAATGCACTTGGATACTAATAAGAATGTCAGTATAAAGTTGTTCAAACCACCATGTGTCCCAGTGGAGTTACTTTGCTGCCCTCTCTTTCTGTGGAAAAAAAAAATGTATTTCTAAACACTGATCCAATTTCTGTACTGACATTAATAAGAAAATTAAATACAATTTTTTTAAGTTAAAAAGCTCCCAAGTCTTTACTCTTAGAAGTACTGCTTGTCAAGAACTGTGTCTCTTCAAACAAAAGCAATTAAGAGGCACTGTGACTTCTTAAAATAACCAGAAATAGTTGAAAATACTCCCTGGGTTATATTTGCTAAAAGGTTTTATATCATTTTGCTCATTAACTGTGATGCTTTCTATTAAGGAAAATGCAAAATAAATATTGGTTAGGAAAGAGAATGTATAATCATATTATTAAGCTTTCAACTACCTGTCGCTGAAAAGATGATCTTGGAAACAACTGTTCTGAAAATCTGAAGGTTTTGCATACAGTTAGTTTTCAAAATCTGAGATTCATGATCTGCATTGTTAAGATTCAAGTTGCAGGGACTTTCTATTCCAAGCTGACAGGTTTAACCACGATAGTTTTTTGTTGGGTTTTGGTTTTTTTCAGAGCACTTGTTTACTCTGGCTCATACCAATGATGTGTGTTATCAGCATGTGAACTAGAACTAAACTTGGACTTGAAATTTCCAAGTATCTTAAATTTAGGCTCCATGTGATGTATTTTCAAAGGGGCTTATAAAACTTACATATTTGCAAAATCCCAGGCCACTAAAACAGAAATCTGTAGCCTGGTTACTTTTGAAATACTTGTGAAAACAACACAAGCAGGTTTTTTGCAGCCACCTTTCTTTATGCTAGCATTTAGCACTATGTAAAATAAAGAAATACCTGTATAATAGAAAACTTATGTTAATTAACATTATCCTGAATATATGCTCAGTGCTCATGAGTGTCTCACTGTCTTGGTCTGATACCACAGCAGTTTGTGAATGACTGAATGGATGAACACAGAAAAAAATGTGATCTACTCAGAATCAACTTGATCTGATACATGAATTCCTCACTTTAAAGAGTTTCAATGCAACAAATACCCATTGAAGAGGGAACAGTTTCTTCCACTGGATGAACAGAAATAAATATTTTTTTTTAATTATGGAGCTTTACCTTACCTCTCTCTTTTCCCTACCTCTCTCCTTCTCTTCCAGTGCTATCAAAGTAGTTTTTAACCTAGAGGATGGGTAAAAATATGGGAAAGCATTTGGAAACCATTATTCTGAACCTCTCCTGACAAGAGCCAGGTACCAAAGTAGATGACTTACATGCCCTGCCTTTAATGCTATTAAGTAGCTTTACTAAAGTATATTAGCTTGTCTAATAAACCTCTGAAACAACTAAGCTAGCAGTAGTGACCTGTCCTTGGTGGCCATCCTTTTCCTGTATGAATGAGGAAAAACTACTAAAATTCACAAATAGTACACATTACAGAAAAGACCTCAAAGTAAGAACCATGAGTAAGAACCATATGATGAAATGAAACAATCAGATGTAAGAGACAAGCAAAGACTTGAGGTTATAAAAAAGAAAGCATTGAAAATTGAGTTGGTCTAGGAATAACCTGGTAGCAGAATAACACTTGGTATTTAGTGTAATTAAATATATCCAGAAACTTGAGATGGGATGAAGGAAAGAATACTAGGTTTAAATAGGTGCCTGTGGAAACCTCCATAATTCCCAGATGACAACAACTACTTCTGTTCTATAAATTAGTATATGTGTGTTTCTTATCCAAAAGTCCCAGAAGCATCTGGAAAAATGCCCCAAAACCCCATATTAAGTTAGCTGCAATCAAGTGGTGGTTTTATTTTTAGATATGATTATAGAATACACCATTATTACTGGATTTACCCTACATACCCAGATTCATGGAATTAACTTGTCCTCTCATAAAATCCAGCTGCAATGGAGGAGAATGGATTGCTGGCAGGATGCAGAGGTATCCCTCTGTTTTGTCAAAATTTGCATGACATACGAGTCAAGAGTATCAATGCTGAGTTTATCTATTACATTTTATTTTCAAAGTTTGGCTGTTCTACATTCTGATATCCCTTATCTTTCTAATTCTCACATTTCGTGCAGTCAAAAGAAAAATATTCTTACAGGCAGATTTCCTTTGTCCCATGTGAAACCTGGCAAGTCAGTTATAGATGAGGTTTTTTTAAATGCTTTCCTGGTTTGAGGTACCTGTTGTTCTACAGTAGCTGATGGAGCCATTACAGGCTTGTGGAGCTATATATTTGGCTGGCTGTCATGCTCTTTTTCCTGCTCCACTTTCTGCTTCAAGTTTTCCTTATCATGGGAGAACACATGATTTTGAATCCTTGGAGCCTGCAGCGTGTGATGTTGAGAAAGGTGGTTCAGCATACTTTCCATGATTTTTCTTTACAACATTACTAGATTTCCTCAAACTAGTTTTGAGGACAACGTCATTTGGTTTTCCTTCTTAAATAGCATATTTATTAATATTTGATCCAGATGTTGGTAGCATGGCACGGCACATTTTTCTGCATTGCTTTTCTTTTGACTTCCAGTCAGGATTTTTTGGCAACTTTTCTTTTTCCTTATGCTGGACTTGTAAAATGACACATTTTGGGCAATTTGCTGTAAAGGTGAGCCGTGGCCTACAAAGATGCCCTGCTTGAATATCAGTATCACAACCATTTTAAATGGAAGAATTTCACTGTTTCAGTCTTTGTTCTTACTCTTTTACTGTGAGACTTTCTAACAATTTCAAATTTACTGTTATTTTCCTCTTTTTTTCCCTTTCTTTTTTTTTTCAGAAGTGGTTGTTGGTTGGTTTGGTTTGGGGGGTTTTGCGGGGGTTGTTTTGAGTTGTGGTTTGAGTTTTATTTGTTTGTTGGGGTGAGAAGGGGTGGAGAGCCTCCTCCCCTCCCCCCAAACATTAATCTGTTTATTTTCACTATGGGGGTTAACTATTACATCTGGCAGTGTGTGTGGATGTTTATCCACAAGAAGATCTTGCGTTTTGTTTCTGTGTCACTGTTTGAGGCCGGCCTGTATCCATCTGAAAAGCCGTGCTCTCTTCCATTTTACTGAATACAGTACAGGGAAACTGTACAGGGAATTCTCAGCTACGGAGAGCTCTACAACTTTTACAGTTTGAAGAAAAGGTTACGTAAATTTCAAGTACAGCATTGTTAAAGCAAACAGCTTGGTTCGCGTGTAGGAGCACGTGGGAATTTTTTATTTTTGACTGGGTTTCCCATTTGGATCACACTGCCGCAATCACCGAGGGCAGCGCGGCCACTTCGCCCGGGCCGAGTCCGACATGGCGGCCCCGCCACCGCCCCCCGGCGGCCGGCACCGCCGCCGCCCGCGCGGCGCGAGGGCAGGGCGGGAAAACCGCTGAGGGCTGAGGGGGAGCGGGGTGAGAGGGGCGGACAAGCCGCTTCGTAAATAAAGGCACCAGGGACGGGAGGGCGACACACGGCAGGAAAAAACATCCCATAAAGTACCTGTCTCCAGAAGCAGCAATCGGCGGGTTTCAGGCGGAAGGCTGGGAGCCCTCCCTGCCCTCCGTGAATGGAGCGAGCAGCCCCCTTGGGCACAGTACAAAAAATAACACCCAGGGAAAACAGTCTTTCTGCAAGTGTCTGTGGACTCACACAGCAGTTTCAAGCACAGCCGCACTGAGGAATGCAATAGCACCTTCCACACCGCTTTGATGAAGAAGCAAGAGACAGGCAAGGCTTAGGCTTAGCTATAGGTATGTACTTGATGGTTTTCTCTGATCTCCCGAAGTCTTCAGTAATTTAAATTAATTCAGCTGGAAATATGCGAGTAATTCTCACCTAATCATAACCCTCCTAAAGTTTACCTCTTTAAACCAAAACTACTTTAAAAATACACTCTGCAAATTAATGTCACCTGGCTTCATGTTGAGAAAGCTGCCTTGAGAGAGTAACATTTAAACCAAGATGAAATTAACCAAATTTTAAATAATCAGAACAATATAAGTAATTAAAGCAATTTCGCTTTGGAGGGCCTCCAGAGGCCCACTGGGTCCAGCCTCTGTGGGCTCCAGCTGCTGTGTGGGGCTTTGTCCACCCAAGTCTGGAGCAGCCCCACACAGCCCCTCAGCCCCCCATCCCAAATCCTCAGACAGACTGATTTATTTTAAACAGACTAAACAACTGGAAACAAGACAAAGTAGTACCATCATTTCTAACTAGTTTACAGCAATTGTTTAATTGTTTCATATATGTAAAAACAAGAACTTGGCACCAACATATCTGTAATTTTTTTCATAAACACAAATGCATTAAAAACAATGATATGGAAATGCACAGAAGCATTTCAGTTAAGGCTTCTACAAATATTGCATGTTCTATAATTAAACATCTATTTTGTAAACTTGTTCTAAAACTTTCCAAGAAACTAAAAAAAAGCTCAGTTAAACTCATATTCCACCATGAGGCTTAATGGAATGAAAAATATTTTGTAAAACAGATAATTAGCCATGAAACTGTTTATTGTGGTTTTTATATGGCAACCTCAAAACTCATTAATTTAAATATGGATATACTCAGACCCTCCTAAAAAGATACACTGGAAAGGCAAGCCTGGTTTGAAATACTGATCACATTAGGTTCATTAATTCAATCCCTGCTCAACCATCTAAAAACTACTATATTTCACAATAAAAATGAATCTGACTCTTGGCTGGCATCACTTTGTCCAAGGGGTAGTTGGAAGGCCAATTCCTAGTATTAATGTCAGAAACCAAGCAATGATGTTACCCAAGTTTTTCCTGTATTGATGTGATGCCTTAGGACACTTTTTCTGAGCTCTGTATTTTATGGGCAAAATTATACTTTTGACCATACCAAGATGAAAGATGTGTCACGCAGCCATGCCATTAATAATCTCATCTTCAGGAGGTCAGTGATTCTGCAAGCAAACACACAACATCAGGAGAAACTGTGGTGGGAAACTACATGGGAACACTTTGGGTTTCATCCCTCATCTCCTACAGCCAAATCATGGCAAGAACATCCAGTGCACAACTGAAGGAGACCGGCACCCTGAATCTCTCCATTTTAATGTACAGTGCAGTGCCAGCCATAATTTAGCTCTAGTTTTACAAAAACACAGACACAAGAGCCATAACAATTTACAAAAGAGGTTAAGGGCTCCTTCCCACAACAAACGGAGTGCTTCAGAATGCAGCCAACAGCTGTGGAACATCTTTCAATTCTTGCAGATCTCTTTCCCATCCCTGCCCTACATGGGAACGCATTTAAAAGTTTTTGAATAACTTAAATTTGAATTCTGAATTTTTGAATAACTTAAATTTGCTGAATAGACACAAGAGAACACAGGTCCTCAACAGGACAGCAACAGCCCTAGTTATTCACGTTCCCATGTTTGTTTTGAAGCAACTCAGGTAACAGCACACAAAGTTAGCACAGAAAGCTTTGAAAGCTCTTTGACATTTCCTTTCAAGTCTTATTTGGCTACTCTTAACTTCACTACTAAAAAGTTCAGTAATTCTTCACTGAACTTTGACAAGTGCACCCCTTTTACAACCACCCACAGACACATATTAAATCAAACAAGGCAAAATCAATATATGTTAAGTAACATATACAAACAGGTTTGGGGCTTTAGGTGATATTTTCTTGATAAACGGTTTTCAAACTAGCGCTTGTCTGTGTCTATTAAGGAGATAATTTTGTGCTGCAATGTATCTGTATTTGTTCATATCTCCAATGCTTTCATTTTGCCACTATAAAGGAAAAGGAATGTTGGTTCTCATCAGCAAAACCTACCACCTGCCACAGTTACTACTACATCACTGCATAGAAGGTAGGTTGCTGCAGAGTTTTTGGGTTGCTTTAATAAGCATTTTCTTGTAATTTTAGGAAAAAGTTTCCCATTCTATCCTATCACAAACCAACAATTTGGCGGAAAACAATCTCCATCAAAATAGGCAGAAGTAGGAACATTTTTAACATCTATGAAATCCAAGTTTGTTTAGAAAGAGCAGTGAATAAAACAACTGCTCTTGCCATACCAGATAAGGAGAAATCAGAACACTATTCTTATGAGTGGCTTTATAATAGTTACGTTTCCTGACTGCTGAGAAGTAACAGGACATGGATACGTCCTGTTGGCAACACAAAAACACCCTGTTTGATTACAAGATGTATTTAACTGACCAAACTCTTGCAACATTAAAACTTCTTTGTATCTACATCAACCTGTACCAACTTGTTATCATCGAGATCTTTGTCAAGAGAACTAAATGAAGATAAAAAAAGTGTCCTCTTCTATGAATTGCTAAACAAAATCCCTGTCAATTTAATCCTTTATTCTAGAAAATATTTTTTATGACAAATAAATGTAGATTATTTCAAGCTTACTAACTTGGTGGGGTTTATGCTTCCTAACTCTGTTTTGTTATAAATTTTCCTTAGACTACTTTTGTCATAAGATATTTTTAATCTCTAGAAAATATTTAACCAAATCAGATAAGCTAACTGTTGTCAGCATTAGTAACGAAAGTAGGCTGTTGAAGACTGTATAGCAGTCAAAAAAGCACTGAACCTGATCTTCTGCATCCCTCTAGTGTCTTTGGCTATGTAGGTAGCAGTATTTACAAAATCACCTTGACTTTATGCATTAGGGATAATCTGCTTTGTAAAATAAAAAGCAAAAGTATAAAAGTTTTCAATCACATTTGTAAACTGTAACATACGTATAAAGATCAACATTAAATATATACAATAAAAAAATACATTTTTTCTTTATGAAAATTATAATACATAGCTATAATACACAACATATTGAGCCATCGGTCACAGCTACAATATTTGCAGATTCTTGTTCCACACTTATGGCTGGACTCTGGGTATGACATCTCCCTGAGGAAATTCCTCAATTTCAGAATGAAACATCAATTCTAAAAGAGAAAGGAAAGAATTATGTTTTCTTTGAAAACTTTCACTTGAATACAATTCCATTATTCCTGAAAAGCACCCTGGCATTTCACCAAGCCTCCTGCTTTTCATCCCAGTCGTATCATCAACAACTCAGCAATGGCAATGGCCACCAATACTTTTAGAAAACTCTCGTTGCTCCCCAAAATTGACAGAATTGGTGACAATGTTAGCAGTTGATCATGTGTAGTACCATCATGCATTCAACATGGACACTGAAACACAACTCTGAAGTAGACTGAGGGATTGTTAAAGTTTTGAGAGCATCAGACTCGGGAAGGAAGATTTCTGTTTAGAGACTTGTTAATTTTTAGGTGCCTCTGCTCTGTGTTTCACAGTGTTAAATTAGCAGCACTAGAACCGGGCTTTGGAAGAACCATGCATGAATGATACTTGCTCACAGTTGTCACCACGGCAGCTCAGGCCGGGGAAACAGCTCGAGGTCAGCAGTGAAGAGCTCCTCGTGGAGAAATTGGCTCTGCCCACCAAGCATCTCACGAAGTAGCCCTTGTGCAGCCCTTGTGCTGCTGAGGGTAGAGTTTCCTCCTGTCTGGATTCTATCTATACTGCACCTCAGCAAGGAGTGCTTTCTGTCCTGCTGCCTGCACATCCGGCATATTGCCCAGGCAGTGTTTGCCAACAGCTTGCCAACATGGTAGTTACAGTACATGCAGTAATGCGGTTTATCCTCTCAAGTTTGAGAGTCACATGATTTGCTACCCCATCCTTACCAGACAAAGCTTTCTCTACTATTTGGAGTAAGTCCTAATGAATTTCTCTATAGAAATTTCCAAAGTGGTTTTCCAATCTTAGTAGGCACATGTAAATACCAAAAAAATTAATCAAAACCTGAGTAAAATTCTGCCACTGGATTCCTCAAGCAAGTCTTTATTATTTAAAACATGGGTTTTAAATATGATGTAAGCATCTATTATAAATTTTACCATTGAGGACTGTAAAAGCTGCCACTTAGTTGTTCGGGTTTTTTAACTCATTCAATGAGTTATTAGAAATAAACATAGTAACTGGAGCCAGCTGAAATACAGACACCTGTACATTAAAATTCAAAAGTAATTTGAAGAGGCATATTGAATCCTCAGCCTCCCAAACACAAATCTGTGCTTCAATTCATGGTGTTCTTAGGATACCTGTTGACTTTTTAAGTTGAAACTTAGGATTTTTATGTACAGCATACCTTCAAGTGATAGGCTGCATGCACTTGACAGGAATGCTGAGTTATGACACCTTTTGGATCCCAGGTGGAACACAAAAGGAAGAAGGCCTAGTTTCTAGCCAAGTTTTTTCTATGAGAAGAACCTGCTTGCCCTCTCCTCCAGCCTGGACAAGCACAAGCAGTCCTCATTTGAAGTCCTGTTCTGCGAGCACAAATCTGACTTTTCAAAGCTCAGGAGTCAAAAACTACTGCAATGTTCTACTGAAAACAATACTGAGCTTGTAACGCATTAAGCACTTGCAGAAGGAACATTAATAACATTAGGGACTTTTCTAAGATGAATGGAATAATACTTAATTTCAAATACTTAATAATACTTAATACTTTCAAATAATACTTAATATAACTTATAATAATATAACCAACTAATACTTAATAATACTTTCAAATACTTATTAATTTCAAATATTTAAAACACTATTAAAGTATTTTAAATTATTTTTCTCTTCATTGAAAAGAGACACTCGGCAATGTTTTAAAATTCACACTGCTTCAGACAGGATAAAAAAAGCTTTTCCTTTTAAATTAATGTTTATAAAACTAAACACAGACACCAGCATCCTAAGAAGCATTTGCTGTGGAAGGTTTCTAGGAGATACTTGTTCTTCCTCAGTCACAAAATTTCTTAGGACTAGCCTTGAACACCAAATGCAGAGCACAGCAGATTAAAAAAACCAACTTGAATAAACAACATTTTGCCTATTAACATTTCCTACCTTCACTGTGGTCTAGCTCTGGTCGGGAAGACAAGAAGATCCAACTTGTCCCAACTAGAACAGACACTACGAGATTCACCACAACCCATGAATGAACAATTTCTTCCTCTGTACCTGCAGTCCTGGGAAAGACACATCAAACCATCAGCCATCACGGGTACATAGAAGTTACAACAATAATTTCAACAGAGTATCACCAAAACAAGTTTGCTAAGCCAGATGTGAAAAGAGAGCTACTTGTACCATCATGATGGTCTTGCATTGCAATGGCCTGGTAAAGAGAACAATTACCAAAGACAGCAACTCAGCTAAGATACCCCATAATCTCATTGAGAAAGTTCATTTACATATTTCAACAAGAATTTCCTTTTCTTGGTCAAGAGAAAGAAAACAAAAATCAAAATGCATGGTCAAATTTTACAAAATGCCATCAGTCAATCTTATTTTTAAGCACTTGCTCATGAGTCAGCAAGGCACGTGAACAGCGAGTCAGTCAATCTGTCTGGAAGCCAATGCAAGGACTTGTGCACAGATGCTGCGGCGTGGATGAGATAAGGTTTTAAGAAGGTATGATTTACACTAGCTAAAACTTTTCTTACTATTGTACCACTAGGTTATGGTTTTGTTGCTAGAATCTAGGCTTTTTAATAAACAAGTCAATGAACATTTATATAGAAACCCTAACCCCCTAACCCCCCCCCAAACTAACTACCCAAACTAGCAAATTTTCACGCAAGTACCTTTGTTCTACTTCTCCTGGTTTACTTTAAAAACCCGTGCTACCAGAATTTAAGTCCATTAATAGGTACTTCAAAAAGTAACAGTTTTGGATGGGATCACCTAACATGAAATCATGGTTTATATTTAAATGCCACCTGTGTCTGCTACACCCATGCATCCTGTGGCAGACTTCTTCAAAAACAATGTTGACTGTCTACAGAATGTCCTGCCCTTGAACCCAAAATGGTTTCCTCAGTAAGGTCCCACTTCCCAAGCAAAAGAGATTCTTAAGCATCATTCCAACTCTTGTTTGATGTATAATGGATTTGCAACCAATGTGACCAAACTCATCCTTGAGTTTTTATTTTTCAGTGAAAATATCAAATATTCAGGACAAGCTCAAAGGCAGGTTCAGAAATAAAATCTTTCATCAATAATTCCTTACATATCTTGTACAACCACTTCAATCTGCCAGTTTGACAAGGGTCCCTAAGTGAGCTATGTTATAATTTACAGAAGTGATTTCTTGTTTCCTACCAGATACTGCCATTTTCTGAAGGTGGTGTGTAGAGGTTAATTCTGTCACATGTCATCTGCTGGCTTAAGGATAAGATAAGAGCAGCAAAGTACACTGGAAGAAATGGAATTAGTAGTGTCAGATATAAACTCACAAAATGCTGTCTCACCATGACATGGTACTAGTCACTACATTTTCTTTCCTTTCACTCCACTGCCTCCAATGACAGTCCCCTTTCATTCATTCTCTCTTCTTTAACATTCCCCTGACCCATCAAAATCTGGTTTCTGCACTTTTGCAATCCATGAGCTACATCAAAGGTTGCATCTTGTGATTCTGGTTTTTTTGTTAGGTTTGTGTTCTATATTCAGAAATGGAAAAGAACTATCTCACTAACAGCCCTACTAATGCTACTATTGCAAATGCTTTAAAAAATGTGGAACAAAGTGCTTATGGCCTTTGCTATTATCAACAACTGAGCAAGTAATTTATTCTAAAGCAAAAACTAACCTGGGAGGAAGATTTCACTAAAAAGAATATGGAGGAGTTTTCCATTTACCATATTTTCTGGACAGCTTCCTACCCACTTCAAAATACTTACAGAAAGAAGCTAGTGCTGCTGGGTCTAGGGTAAGAAAGCCCCTCAGTGCAACTGATGCTTTTGCCAAATCAATCCTGGTAACAAAATCAAGAGTCATTAAAGTAGCCTAGTACGACAATTATATTGTTACTCTAACAGTATTCTATTGTTTATTTTTTGCAAGGTATTTTTTCTGCTTCTGTATCAGTGTCTTAATATACAACTACATCCTACACACGGCAATGGTCCCCATTATGCCAATTCCAAGAAAGACTGAAATGAAGGAGGATGTTCCATGAGGTCTATAGCTTTCACACTGCAGACTTTCAGACACAGGGAGAACATGGGGACATCTGTCCCCTCTAATCCTTGCCATTAAGTTCAGTGTCCATGCTAATGGTAACTGCTTACATTGCTTACAGGAGCAAATTTCAATAACTTGGGACTCCTTCCTGCCATCCTTCCAGGAAAAAAATTCACAATTTTTTATACAGCACCAACTCCTCCCCTGGCTTATTTTACCGGGAACTAAAAGAAACATTTGTGACATCCATGAATCTAGTCTAGTTTAAGATCTTTTCTGAGCTTCTTTCTTTTCATTCCCACTCTTAATCTGTAATGCAAAAACCCCAGCTAAACCAGGAAAGCTTTTCACACAGCTATGTTTCAAACCTGACTAGGGAATGGATTCATATGAAAAGCAGCCTGATAGAAACATTTGTTGTTCTCCGGCCCTCTTCACAGTCCCACCTCCAAAAAAACAGGTCAGCTCTTACATTTGTTTCACCTCCTGATCACACAAACAGCAGCAGCACATTGAAGCAGGGTGCAAGCACTGGACAGAAATGAGTACCAAAGGTCTGGATGCATAAGTACACCCATTCTTTGTACAGTCAGCCATATGAAAAATCATTCTTTATGCATATCAATTAAATCATCAACAGCAAATCAAAATGTGCCATAAAAAGGAGAAAGGAACATCTTATACACAAATTATATACACCTTTCAAATACAAATATATTTTACCTGTCAAAGGCTGAGACTGTACTGATAGACAGTAACAAATAGAACAAACTTTGAGCTGGGTATGCTATTGTCTTATACTGTTCAAGCAGGTTAGAAAGCATGGAAAGTTCTTTTCCTGCCAAAATGTAGATAACCACGATGTTCCATACAGCATAACCAGCAAGGAAGCCATGGCTGAAGAGGCCCAACACCCTGAATGGAGGAAAGAACATCAGACCAGTTTTAACATCTTGAATTAGCCATAGATAGAAAAGGCCTACGAATCCATCTGTTCAACCCTGCTTTTCAAAGCCTTTCAGAGATTGTTTCTGAGTGCTTTTTCTGATCTAGTTGTAAAAATTCTAAGCAAGAGTTCTGTTTCCTCCCTTCACAGACTGCACCAGAACCTGAGCACTTAAAGAAAACAAAGATGTTTTACCTTCCCTTCATTACAGCTACAGGAATCAAATACTTTCACTTGTAGCTGCCTGTAGTTTCCCACGACCACTGCCCCTTACACACTGTTCTAACTCGTCCCCAAGGCAATCTTTTCCTTATCTTCATTGCTAAGGAAAAGCTTGAGAAGGAAGCACAAGCTTCCAGATAAAAAACACCACAGAAGAAAATGGCTGTTATCTTCCCATTCTCTATCACAGCACAACCACTTATTTAAAAAGTACACAGTATTTTTGCTATTACATGCAAGCTTATGCTCCCAGTCCAATTTCACTCCTCCCTATTTTTCACCAACTAGGATTTTTCTTTGAGAACTATCTGAATTCAGCTATTTTTACTCTAGTGATACGTGATACCCAGATGATGGGTCAGTCTTATTTTCTAACACATTTCTGTAGGTGACTAATGTTTTGGTTATCAGCTCAATCTCTTGCTATTCAGATTTTGTCTGAATCTTTGCAATACGGCTTTCTTAGTTATTCTTTTTATAAGCTGTATTTCACATGTGATGTCTAAACTCGAAATACATTCTCCTGACAAATACCAAAAGCTGGTATCAGTAAGAGGACTGATAAACTTTATACCTGTTGCATCCTGAACCACCATTTATTAGGAATATCCAGAAGAAATAAAAATATATCACCACTATAGAGGAAAAACACTAATTTTCAGGGAGGAAAAAAAAACAAACCAAAACCAACCCCCTAATTTATGTTTATTTGCATCCGAACATTTATCTTTCACCTGAAACTTCTGTGCACTGAGAGGGCAACATCTCTAGTAGTCCATGAAGCCTTCACGTCCAGAAGTACATTGATATTTTCAGTGGTTTTAATAAATTCTGCACGGTCAGCTGCCTGAAAACGCCCTAAAAGGATAAGAAAATCAGTTTTAGAGAGCTCTGTTTCCTTTCTTCATAATTTCTACATTAATACTTATTAGTGTTAAAAAGCTGTAAGCATCAGATTTTCCATTAGAAAAAGATTTCTCCCCACTTCCTGCCCTTTGTCAGCTTACACTGATACAGGATTCCTCTGCTCAGAGTGATGCATCCTGGTGGGCCAGGCTATGGATTTAACAATGTGCAAAGCACTTTGGGAAATTACTCAGTGTTCCCTGGGACAAAAAAACCCCAAACAAAACAACAGAAAAACCCAAACGCCTTGCAGAAAACTTCCACTTGAAAGACTTTTTGTAAGTAATTTCTTCTCAATGTACTGTGACAATATTAAGTCAAAAGAGCTCAGCTGGGTACTTTGAAACCTTTTTCACCCCCATCATGGAATTAAAAAATTCAACCAAATATACCAGCACAGCAACACCAGCATTCACTGTTGAAAAATTATCATGTATATTTATTTCCAAATAATTTTTGTTTTGGAAAACTTTTTCAAAAATTCTTCCCAATACTACAGTATTTGGATTTTAGATACAATAATGCTTCCTTTAATTGCAAGAATATTCTTAAATTACTTAAATCACAAGAAGAACTTACGATTTTTTTCAACGAACACTTTGCTAACAGGCTGACTAATTCCCGTGGGAGCAGCAAACACAGGCTGCTGATCTGGGCTCTTTCTGTTCTCATCTTCAATGATGTCTTCCTCCTCCACTTCCAGCTCATTGGAACTGTGCATTTCAGCTGGCCGAGGTTTCCTGTTGGCACAGAACACACAATGGGACAGAGAAAGATTAGGAAGTAGTGTGTGAAATCCAAAGGCTCCTATGAACATTTAACACATCTAACCTGACTGATAAGAACTGATCAGGCTATGACCTATATAATATTACCCTGTTTATAATTTTAAGGACTAAAGTTCCCATGGAGTTAGTTGACTAAAACGGTAAGATTAATTCCATACGAGATTACAATTAGAACATATTAGAACAACTGGGGGGAAGAAAATGCTAACTCTCATAAAAATAAGATTGTAAGAATGAGAGAAAGCAGTTCTAAATTATCATTTTTTTCATGTCTATCACTGAACTATTAGGCTCATGAAAATGTATTCAGAGCTGTAATGCATCCAGGTGTGCATAGAACAAAGAAGTGAAAAAAGTTAGATCTTAACCCTGGAAAGAACTGCACACAGGCTGAATGGTATTGTGGACTTCAAGATTTTACATTTTTGTAAAATGACAATGTAAAATACTCCTCAGCCACATTCACTGTCACAGTTATTCCAAATTATGAGCTATTCTAGTTTTGTCTCACTTTGTTCTTTTTCTCTGTTTGCGGATCACCGTTTCTTCAGCTTCAGGGACATCCATGCCATTTCCATTCTGAAATAGGGATGCCACATTTTGCTGGGTAAAAGAGGTCTCAGAATCTGAGGATTAAAACAAACCAACCCAACACAAAAGTTTCAGAGCTTTCATAAAAATGGAAATACATTCACCTAAACACATAAATAGTTATTATATAAAAAGAGTGGCAAAAAAAGTAATGATCTTCTGAGCTTTGAATTATGTAAAGTATTATGTAATTTCCAAAACATTATTGCCATTATTTTCATGGAGGTTTGTACCTTATGAAATCTGAAACCAGAAAGTGAAGCACTAAGCTACCACTCACCCAGAGATTACTTTCAGCTGTTTTAAGTAAAGAAGCACATGAAGCGTTTTAAACCAAAACACACGTTGTCCAGTCATATTTCTGCATTCCCAAGTTTTATTTACTGCTCTTTCCTATCTGTAACTATTTCACATACCAGTAGGTACTTTCTTCTTCTTGCGTTTCCTCTGAGGAGGGGCATCAGGAGGTTCAGGTGTCAGGGGCTCGCTGCTTTCAGACTGCCGACGAACCGCTGCTTGCACAATGCCATCTGAAAACCACAGGAAAAGATCCAGCAGCCTGAATTCACAGCCACTGAGAAACAGGCAAGAGAAAGCTGCCATTTACTACATTGTTGCCCAGCTGAGCAACAACTGAACTGAAAATGCATTGGCTAGGAAATACAGAAGTTGGGAATCAATGATGAGAAGTAGAAATAGACAAAGGTATTTCACTGTAACAGTATCATGCTCAGGAGGGAATTTAAGTACCCAAGAAGTAGCACAAGTCTCATTTGGGCATACAGCAGAGGACTGCCTGAAAAAAATCCACCACAGGAAAGAATTACACCTCTATATTTCTCTTTTCTATGTGCAAAGATTATAATGCAAGAAAAAATTAACAGTTTATTACAAGGTGATCCACACAGATACGTGCTAAGGCAAAATGGCATCACATCAAAGGAAAATTTAAATGCTAAACATACAGCACAAGAATAAAGAAGGAGCAGAAGAAAACCACTGAAGGATATTTACTCCAGTCTGAGACACAAATTATTATACTTTGGAGGAATTATATTTCTGTGAGAGGTTAACATGAATTCATATTATACTGCAGTAGCATCAATTTGCATGATCAGATGCAGAAAGACAAAATTACTTCTCCATTTTACATCACACATGTTTTTTAATAGCTCTTTTAAGGACTGCAGTTTTTATGGTAACAACTGAATCTTTGTTTCCACTTCAAGCTCAGGTTTACCCACCTTTTATAAACCTTTATTGTGCTAAAATCCAAAATTAAACAGCAAAGTAATGGCAAAAGTCAAGGTGTACTTTGCAACATCTTTCAGCTCACTGAAAACAACAATAAACAAAACTTAATACTTAGGATATCATGCTAGCAACAGCTCTACTTGCTGCATTTAAAGGTCTGTCAGTGAGGCCTCACTTTTAAGCAAATAAAGGAGGTTTACTCATCAAACTTTTACACAGACCCAAGTCAACTGGTTACAGAAATCCGCTAGAACCTATGAACATGTTCTGCTTTATCAAAAGATAGATCAGACTTACAGTCTTGCTTAAAACAATAATGTTTGTTCTGCAGATCTGCTTCTTGTAAAAATACGAAGCTCTGATGCTAGTCATCTTTTAGAATCAACTCTTCAGTGATAATGGAGTGATTAGCTTGTGACTTTATTTGGCCAAGGACTGAAATTGAGCCAAATTGCTAAATGAGTTTCATCTTAGTTCATTCAAAAATTCAAGTGCTTAACACATTCAGCATAAGCAGCTTATGGCTGGAAATGACTATTTAATGAATAATGCAAAGAAGTTAGAAAGGAAAAAAATAGAAGGAACAAAAGAACAGTTTTCAGTCTTGGAAGGACCTTACCTAATGGAGTCTTTCCTTTGGATTTCCTTTTTTTGGGACGACTCAGTGGAATTTCATCTACATAACACAAAACACAAGTATGGGTGCACAGCAAGGAGAAACCTCCATTTCCTGTTTTTAACAGCCATCCTATTGCAAGTTAAGAAATAAATTATTTTTTACAAATTATGACATCCTTTGTCTTTTACAGGTAAGAAGACGATTCACCAGTTCACACAAGGAGGAGGAGTACAGAAGATGGTAGGAAAACAGGGTAAGAAATCAGGGTGAGAAATCTTATGTGCAGCAAAGGCTCAATACACACATGCATTTGTAGTAAGTGATAAACTGAAATACTCTGAATAATGCTCTGAAAAGTAAACTTATTGTTTAAAGCACAGTGGCAACAGTTCAGTTACCTTAATGGAAACAGCAAACATTAAAGAGAGCAAATAAAAATGACAGTTCTAACAATGGCAGCACAGTTAAATAATCACCCTGCATTTAGGAAAAGTATAAGGCTCTATCTTTAAAGGCAGAATGAGTGGCACCAAAAGGATGCCAATGTTTGTAGCTCTCTTTTAATAACTTACCTTGGTTTCCACTTCATATTGAAGAAGAAAAGTTGTTGACGAGCAGTGTAAAAAGATGAAAAGAAAGTTAATTTTGAATCAATTACGATTCACAACTGTGAAATTCACACTGCTGCTTTTATGGTTCATTTTCTTATCCCCACTCCTCTTTATGAGCAGTTGTGTACAACAGGGTATGAAGCAATCAGCAAGATTCAACACTTTGTTGGTGACTATGCACAGTTGCTTGATTGGCTAGCTGTGGATCAGATTAAAAGCTTTAATCACCTGGCTAATTAAAACTTGTCTTACTGCCTGATATATAACAAACCAACAAAAGTTATGAAACATTTGAGCCCATCCATCACTAAAATGACACTATCTGTCAACAATCATAAACATCACATTTACTTTCAGGTAGTTTGAAGGAATTCTGAAGTACCATGTCATAAAAACTATATAATTGCTTTTCCTTCTACACTGAAAAAAAATCCTGATTTTTTCTCTATACTAAGTCAAACTAATAGATTCCTATATCCCTACTAAAGAATATCTAGCCTAATTGCAGAAATTCCTGTTTTAAAGGATTTGTAATTCAAATAAACTAAAGAACGCAAAATAAGAGGGAGGAAGAAGAGTACAAAGTCAATAATTAAACTATACTAGACATTAAAACTGGAATATTTGTCTAAGACTTTTTAAAGGGTTTATCGCTCATGAATATTAAAACTGAGGTAATATAGTAAAATTTCTTGGCTTTTGTAAAACTTCAAAATGCTTTGCATTCCTTGTAAAGCATTTTGGGACAATAAATTAGCAAGAGAAGCAATTTTACTACTCAGATGTTTATCAAACCTATTCCTCTTAATGTTATTACTTTCAGAATCTGCAGTACAGCAGTTGCACAGAATGCAATGATTTTACCTTGGCACTGGAGGAAGGGCACGAGGCGGGCACTGAAAGACAAGAGAGAGACAAAAGTCAACTTCTGTCAGTATGAAACCACCTCTCAGAAAACTGCTTCAGATCAGAACAACCAAGGTATGTTTTGCTCTGTATGCCTCCTAAATGGCTAAACATTCCTTATGGAGATGTTACATAAAAGCAGGATGTAAAAGATGCTGGAATAATATGCCTTTGCCAGAGTTCTGATGGGCACTGCAGCAGTAACATACAGCCAACCTCTGTTTGTGAGGCACACTTTGCATTTCAGCTTCAATAATTTTCACTTTTCATGTAAGGTACCACTTTCATTAGAAAGCTTATTAGTCATTCTATTTAAATATAAAAATATTGCACTAATTTCTGCATTCGATATAATTGTACAGTATACAACTTGAGTTGAGTATTTTCTATTAATGAAGATGTTTAAATTCAGAACAATAATTAAA
Organism: Machaerirhynchus nigripectus; assembly: GCA_013397975.1. NCBI lineage: Eukaryota > Metazoa > Chordata > Aves > Passeriformes > Dicruridae > Machaerirhynchus > Machaerirhynchus nigripectus. Next base: position 890,712 of record VZRQ01006359.1, on the reverse strand, counting down.
AAAAGGAAATAAGATCTTATTTCCTTATATAAGATCTTATAAAAATACTTTTAAATATTATAAAATATTAATTTTCCATGCAATTTTGAAAATATTTATCAGCAGGTCAAACAACTAAAATCTAAAAGTATTTCCTGATAATAATCTGAAACTGAGTTCGTACCTTTCTCTCACCTAACTAGAAAAAGGAGTTAACTTTCAGATTTTATACCACACAATTATATTGAAAGAATATACACAAGTACTTCCCATGCTCAGAAAATTCAGTTGATACCAGAAATAAAAAGGTCTGTAAGACTGGTAAGACTCAAGGATCCACAAACTTACCACTTGTTTCTTTCCCATATCATTTGAAGTCGTTCCCTGAAAGAGGCACTGTGAACTGGTCTATGCTCCCTCACGCTGCTCACATTGAACCTTAGCTAATTCTGAACTAAAAATAAACTTCAGGCAGCCAGGATTAGCTGGACATGAACCCTCCTGCCCCTGGGTCAGGACCCAGAACTACTCCCATTTGAAACCAGGGCAGGTTGTTCCACAGCAGCAAATGTTACTTGCACTAAAAAACCCGTAACTCTGCATGCTGGTACAGGTTCCTATGAGCAAATTTTACATTGGTTCGTTTACGCAAAGCAAATGAGATGCCTCATGCAAGGAAGGGTTTGTGGGATTAGACCTCAAATCTCTCACTTGGATTTTGGCCATGCTGAAGACTGACAGCAAGTGCCATTTACAGAGGTAGAGAACTGTGCACCCCAAGTGGCACCCAGCAAACTGGTGGGGATTGGTCACACTATACCGGTGCACCGTAAGGGAAAAAGATATTGGTCAAGGTCAGATCTCATTGCTTTTATTGTTTCCAACATTCTTGTGGCAGTAAATATTAGATGTTTAAGATACTTGGTATTTACAAAAACGAAAAGCTAAAAACCCCATAAAAACAAACAAAAGCCACAAACCTCTTACTCAGCATTCCCCGCCTGTACCATAGTATGTCTGTATTCTGTAGTACCTCTCCACTTTATTACCTTGTACAAAACAACTGGCAAGTGCATTGATTTCTGTATCATTTATTCCTTGCAACAAAGGAAACCACATGCAAGCAGCCAGCGGTGAATATTCATCTGTCCATCTGTGCGACAGTCCCAAGCTCTGCCATAGAGGTATCAGCTTTGGTCTATTTGCAGTTTCACAGAACCTGAAGTAACTCACTCCAAACTTCACAGAAAGGGTGGGTTGGGGATAGGTTCCCGGAGACATTTTGTTATGGACAGAAGAGCCGCTGAGTGCTCTAACGTATCCCCGAAATGGTGCTCCCGAAACGGAGAAACTCCCACAAACCAGGCAGCCGCTGCCTCAGTCAAACCCTGTGTTTGCACACCTGAGCCAGGCAACAAGACGGTGGGACGCACCTGGAAACTCAGGGGGAAAACCGAACTACCCAACCTTCCGGGTGTCCATTCCGGAATGCAAAGCAGAAAAGGTTTAAAAGTCCCCGATGTTTAAAACATTGAAGCAGCCTCTACAGATCTGTTAAAGCTTTGCAGATTTTTTTTTTTGAGAGAATTTAATGAAAAAACACGAGGAAATGCTTGCACGCCTCCGCAGCAAAGATGGGCAGAAACGTCCGACCCTGCGGCCGGTTACATCCCCTCTCCCGCGGGATGCAGCAGGGCGAGCACCGCCGGCTCCGCAGCGGAGCAGGGATGCAGGAGCCTCTCTACCAGCGAGCTCTGCTCCCGCGTC
>VZRQ01006359.1:821885-888913 GCA_013397975.1 Machaerirhynchus nigripectus | reverse complement strand
AGCTCCGTCTCTGCGGGGTGGAGCCGCTGCTCCTTCCGCCCCGCGCCGCGACTGCGCCCCCGCAGCGCCGGGAGGTCCGGCCTCCTGTTCTCCCGTGGCTGCGGCTCCTTAGAGGCGGCTTGCTCAGCAGAGCCAACCCAGCCCCGCGGCCCCGAGGGGGAGTCGTCGTCTCTCGGGCTGCAGACGGATAAAAGCAAGGAGGAAAGGGTTCTAAGAATTTCCATTAGAAAGCTGGTCTCACCCTCCGCCAGTACTTACCCACATCACTGACATGTTGGGGCTTCGGCCCCTCCTATTTTACCTCTAAACAGGGAATACAAGTCCTGGCTCTAGAGCAAGCAGGCATTCTGGGGCCTATAATATTTGAGTTTAAATAACCTTTTTTCTAGACTGCTTAACTTGGTTTTGTTGATTTTCCTCCACGATTAGGTAGGCCAACAAAATAACCATCTGTGTACCTCAGGGGTCAAGAAAGCTACAAATTTGAGGTGAAGAGAGTGAGGAACTTACTTGCCACAAGCATTGCTCCCTTTTATAAGGACAGCATGCTACCACAGACCAAAACCAACAAGAGAAAGGGTTTCTGACGATTTTCTTCTCTGGGAAGTCCGTGTTCTGTCAGTTTGTATTCACTTGAGTTGATGAAACAGCAGAAAAGATAGATTACATGTATGATGAAAATAACTGTGTTTTGGAATAATTGATATTATGCCAACACCACTCCTATCTTAAAAGGTAAAAAGGAGTAGCAGCAAACCACTATCTTCATAAATAACACTGCTCACAGAAGCAAAAAAAGCATTCAGACTCAATATAATTTGTAAGGCTTCCAGAATATAGAGGCATCACAGTACCAGAATGAGCATAATTAAAAGAAAGGACCTTTCTGAACTTATGTGTAAGTAAATAACGCAGATGCAACAAAATAGATTTTTCTTTATTCTTGTAATTGAGTGCTCACAGTATTTCCTCCTTTTTGTACAAAAGTGGATGCAACTGTAACATAAAAAGCTCAAGAGCTACACAGAACATAGCCTGATTATATCTCCTGTAGCAGCTTCTTTCCTAATCCTCTTCCAAATCCCTCACATACAAAGATAAATTCTTGCAATCCTGACATTAGGATTATTCTTGAAGTAAAACATAAGCTGTAATCTTTCTGAAGCTGCCTGCTGCTCAGAATTAGGGCTGAGTGTCTGAGCATATCCATACTGCAGGGACCCACTGGGGCTCCACCTGTGCACGATACACTGCAGACAGCAGCTGCGCAGATGCCTCTTGTAAATTGTCATTCACAATCACTTGATCAAAGAACTGACCAAACTGAGCTTCCATTTTCTTAGCTGAATCTTCCATCTCCTGTAAATCTTCTTCCTGTGAGACAGAGTAAGTCTGTAAAACTTCAGTGTTGTGTAGAGAAACATACTTGCACAGCATCTGCAAAACACCTTGGGCCACATAAACAAGCGATCAATAGATAATGTCAGTCTACTTTATTTCATTTACAGTTTGCTGTAATAAAGTACACCTGCTACAGTCAGTTCCAGGTCTCAAAAACAGACCTGCCTGCCATATGCTTCCCAAGGAAGTACCTTGTATTCCAGTATGCTCCTTTTGCCCTAAAAAAGTTATTCTAATGATGAGTGCTGGCAATGAATGTTAGGGACTGGATGGCAAATCTACTAATACTTGTGTTCGTATTCCAAATTTTAGTTTATTTCCCCAGTGTCCATGTTACTTTCTGTCATAGCAATCGTGACTCATTTCCACATAGTTATAGACTGAGGTCTCCAAAAGGTTAAAATACTGAATTTGATTATGATTTGCATGGAAACAATTGTAACAAAGTGCTGTATATATTCTAAATATAAGGTATGCATTTCCTGCAAGCAGGATCTGTGTTTTATCTACAGAATTTAGTATAGGATTGATACTGTCATTAAGCATACATGAAATAATAATACACTCTTATAACTGTGAAAAAATAATTAAATTACTGAAGGAAACACATTCCAAGTATTTCAGTGCAAACAGTAAATACACGTGTTGATTCAAATATTAACACAAGGCAGCTAATGAAAACAAAAATATGCAAAGTAGCTTCTCCTTTAAAGACTTTTTGAAGCAAAATGCCTCAGCCCCCTAGACAGAAAGTACATCTCTTATGCCTCAAAGCCAATCTGGAGAAGGGAAAGAAAGCCCAAGAAAATCTACAGAAAAAGATAAGAATAATTAGATTTGATCCTAAAGACACAGTAGTATTTTTAAAGAGTTAACATTGTAGCATAGTAGAATGCATTATGGTCTAATAACAGAATCTCAGATTGAGTTTATTAATCTCTTTTATTCTCAGATCTCACCTTGAACTTCATGTTCACATAATAATCCGTAATGATCCTGGCATTTTTACGAGTCTGCCTCATGCAACCTATGCTGGGTGGCTTGATGAATATAATGTAGGGCTTTAACTCATGAGTCCGGGCTATTTGTATACCCTGCAAATGAAGAGTAAAATGAAGCATTTCAAGTGTATTCATCCCAGTTTTACTCCCATAAAAAGCCAGTTGTTTACAACATGCTGTTATCTCCAGACCTAGGAGACACCTTTTTCAGGAACACTTACTTGAAAAAGATCTCACTAATAATCCCTGGACCAGGCATTCTTGAGCAACTGTAGCATACAATCACTTAATTCTGCTTGGTAACCTTATCAGGAGATGCTTTCAATATCAGTGAATGATGGAATAGTGTCATTAACGGATATCTACAATCCACCACATTAAAGATGCATTTGAAACCTGTTCTTTTTTAACTATACGGGAGCTACTTTTGGAACAAGTACCTCTTTATTGTTCCATGCTGGGAGAAAGTATCCTGCTTTCTGAACTCCTTTACTGTGTAACATATCCTAATGCTAGTAAAGTTTCTTAAATTACTTCAGAGCAGTGGAGGGAATGAAAAAAAAAAGAAAAGCAAAAGAAAATCATAGCATGTAAAGTTGGTCAAGCCACGAGGTTTAAAATAAAATATGCAACTCAGCAGTACTTCTGCTACCTCACTGCTCTTACTTCATACCCTTTCCAAAATTTGTCCTGTAAACTCACACCCTAAAAAAATGATAGTGGCACGTCTGTCCAAGTGGCAAGATTACATATCCCAAAGCCCCAACACCTCACTTTTCCCCCTTTGCTTAAAAACGTAACGGAAGAAACCCAAGGACAGTTTTAGATGTGAAGACTAAGGTGTGACCTATCTGCCTCTTACAGCAGTTTCAGTTTTTGGGTAGTACCCCACAAATCTTAATTAACTTAATTTCTATTTTAAGCAGTACAAACGCCTGCCAGCCTAAGGCTCAGACACATTGGCTGTGCATAATTAGAGGGAAATATCCAAGAATTACTGAGTTATGGTGTTGCTCTTTACATTCAGTTAGAGGAGATGTTGAAACAGCATAGCCCGAACAGCTCCCAAATACTAAATATGCAAGTAATTCAGAGAAGGTTAGCAAGATTTTGCTAGACACAGCTCTAAGTATCTTAGATATTTTACAAGCTCAGGCTTTTATTATCCTTATCTTCATCAGCAAATTCAATGCAAAAATAGAAGGAAAATTAAGGTGAATAGCATCTGAGTGAAGAAGCTGTGACAGCTAACAGCTGTAACTCCTGGAGAGAAATAAAGGCACAAAGGCACACTAAAATTTTCAGCTTTTGCTTGATTACTTTAACTGTTGCTGCTTTTACCAAAGGGTGTTCCGAGATTGCTAATGGAAGGACAGAACTCTCAACTAATAGGCCTTGGGGAATGAAGAAATCCCATGCAACAGGTCTCCACGTGAAAGATTAATCCTTATTTTAAGTAAGAAAACTCATTTCCATACCATCCAAACTGATAATGCAGCTGCTGACTTGGTAAAAAATAAACTGTCTCAACATACTTCTCACTGTAGTACCAACCACCACCCCCTAAGACACATGAAAAGAATAACCTATCATTAATAAGCACCATGAGGTAAAGTGAAAAACAAGACAAAGCAACAAACACCGTTCCAATGGCTCAATAATGTAGATAAAATTATTTTTCCTTCCAGGAGATTCCCTGCCCCTTTACCACTCACCTGTGGTTCTAAATCTATTACACAGATCTTTCCTGCATCAAGGACTGTTCGCACTGCATCAATACTGGTACCATACAGGTACCCTTTGTATTCCCCATATTCCAGCATTCTGCAACAGTGGTGAGGAAGAAGGAAAATGAAAGAGCATTTGAGTTTCAAAAAGGTTCCATTTAAAGGTGAAATCTTCAATTATAATCCAGTGATCAGGACTGAATGATCATAAAACACAGTGAACACTGATGAACTTTCACCTTTGCTCTTCCCTGCTACACTGGGCACAAAATCAAAACCATTACAGTTCAACGTCTCCAAAACATGCCTTTTTTACTCATCATGGTTTTATGAATTTTGTGTTTAAGAGGTTGTGATTTTACTTGTCAATGCTTGTCAATTACATACTACAAGTAAGTTCATAAATGTGAAGATCTCAAAGCACTTGGCACAGCTCAATGAGTGTAGCTTCTGTGGTGCTGAGCTGGTCTTAGACAGATAACTGATGCATAGAAAGGAGCAGACACTTTTGAATATTTAGCCCTTACAGTTCAATGACTCAGGTGTCATCGCTGCAGAGATCCTGCACTGCAGTCAGAGGTCAGGAACAGGTGTGATTCACTGCTAAATTTTCAAAAGCAGTCTGGTTTCCAGGAGAGTTAAACTTATAACTTACAAGCACATCTAATGAGCTCAGGACTAGAGAGCCCAGGTTCTTTTAGAAGGATTCTGAGATTAATTGTGGAGGAGCTATTTGCAACTGCACGAACACAGTCTTGGAAGAAACGGTCTCAAGTAGTTTGACCCAAATTTACACCAGACGTACACAGTAAGTGTGGAGGGGCCCAGACTTGGGACCTAACTACAAAACTGTATTTTCTTGGATCATGTTGCATTTTAAGTAATAAAAATGTAATTCATCTCTCCTGCTCACCTGTGGCTATACACCATGTTTTCAAAAGTTTCCTTTGATACATAGTGATATTCACGACCATTCATTTCATAACTTTTCTGAACACGAGTGGTGTCTGAAAGAAGATATAACAACACACACACAAAAATCAGCTGCAACTAAATTATTGTAACTTTATAAGTGAAAATGAACTTCATGAAGAACTATCAACCAGTGTTTTCATAAATAATGAGTTTTTTCCATTTGTTAATCCCGAGCAAAAGCCCCATGTACTGTAATGGTTTGCCAGTGGCAAGTCATTGAAAGCTATCAAAGCACAACTGTGTTTCTTGGAATGGAAGAGTAGTTTAATCCAAATAGTTGTGATTCAAAGCAATCAGGAACTGCCTTGGAACTGGTTGCACAACTATTTTTACTCCTCAGAGGCAAAGTTTTTTAAAGTTCATTCAGAAAAACCCCACATGCTTCCCACACTTGCACTCTCCCTATATCTGGGATATTAAGCACAAAGTCCTGAATTTTCAGCTAGCTTCAGATCCATAATTTCCAGTTTGGTTATCTAAATTACAAGAACCAAATAAGCACAGGTAGAAATAATTTCAGTTGTTATATCAGAAGTTAAGCTGCATAAGTCTCATCTGAGACTAGAAGGCTAATAAGGAAAGCTTCAAAGCCTATTAAGCACCAACTTCTGTTGTCTGCATTCTCATATCTGAGCACTTAAACCTGAAGAACTTAAAATATCTCCAAGAAACGTTCTTTTTTTTTTTTAAATCTAGGAAAAGCAAACATCAAAATTAAACCAAATCATGCATATAACTTTCACCTCCATAAAACTTTTCATGGTTTTATAAGCTGGAATTTGAAAATACCTTTGTCTTATTTGCCAAAATGAGATAAAGAGTATTTTAAGCTAGCCCCTATGAAAGCAAACATTACTGGCTTTCAGTAGAGCTGAAGAAACAGCCATAGAGCAAAGAGTTTATGAATGCACAAAGGCAAGAGGAAGGTACTTGGCATTTCCTCTTCATGTTTGGATTGGGGTAGTGGAGGAAAGAGGAAAAGCATTACATACGAGGTGTGGCACTTTGAAACTCTCTTGGGTTACTTGTGATAAGCCTTCGCCGTAGCTCATTCACACCAACTCCTGCAGGACCTGGAAAGTTGGAAGAGCAACTAATATTACTGACAGGGTACAAATCGCTCTCCAGCAATATAGCCATACCCAGCAGGCAACTCAGCAGTGCTATTTTAAAAGAAAAAACTTACCAAATACTTCCAGACAGAAAGGACAGTGGATTTGCCTTTACTCAGTTTGCTTTATCAGGACCATAGAACAGTGCAGAACAGCTGCTTCCCTGCAGTCACTACAATTAAAGTCTCCCTGAGAGCCTGCGGCCCACTTAATGCAGTATATCCTGTAACAGGCATTATTAAAGGCATCTTTCCATAATGTCCATGATTGAGATTGTTCTAGTTTGGAGTTAAATATTCTTCTTATTATTGTCGTATCTATGCATTTAACACTGGTTGTTGAAATGCCTCCACGCAAAGATGTTTTCTATTAAGTTACAAATGTTTTCTCATCATTTTCACTCCCAACTGAATATAAAACTGAACCACTTCCCTAATAAAATCCATTACCAACCAGCATTTGTAACTGTGTGGCTTCTTCTAAGGACTCTATTATTATTGTTTTTAAATACTATCTCAAGCGAAAAAGATGATACCTACATGGTGCTTTAATCCCAGTAATGGGGAATGGGGTCAAATTACAATAATTCTTGAAGTGTTGCTTTGAGAGCTGCCTGCACAGTCAGCAACCACTGCAGTCAGCAGCAGGAAACCCCCGTGGATCAGACCATGCGTGACTGTTTCCTCTCCTCTGGCAGAAGAGGGTGCAATTTGCCTGTGAAGGTCGTTAACCTCTTACCCACGAGGATAATCAGTCTGTGCCGGTCTGTTGGGTGCCGCTGGTACCTGACCACTTCTTCATAGGGAGCTGCCAGGGTGCTGTAGCAGCTGCTGGGGCACCGGGAGTAGCAGGACTGCTGGTTGAGCCGGGCCTTCCTGCGACACAGCCGCATGCTTCTGCGGAATCCAGCTGCAAGGGCCAGAGGCATCAGTGCTGGAAAACACACTCGAGATGCAGGCAACTAGTTCTTTAGCCCAGAGGGCCTCTGTCTAAGCCACACAACATACTATCTTTTTTGAGCTTTTTATAAGGTGAAGGTTAGTGTAATTTCATTGCTGCACTTGATATGACAGCTTGGTAGAATCTCTGAGCATTAAATGACAGCTAGAGAGTAGGTGAAATCCCACTGAAAGTCACCTGAAAATTAGCCCAGAATTAAAGACTTCTGAAAGATCCCCAAAACAAGCTGAAGGAGAAGTTTCTGACTACCTGAGGCATCTCTAGGGAACAGGTCAACTTTTTTCGATAGTGTAGGTGGTTTGCTCTCATGAGGCAAATCTGGAACATTTGCTCCGTCTCCAGAACATGTCTTTTAAAGGTCACTATGGTTTAATAACCATAGGGGTAGGTTTGTTGCTCCACTTAACCATCCAACTCTGAAAACCTCACATAAAAGTGTACTTTTCTAATGAAAGCCCTCATTATTATTCTCAGTGGATGACAGACATTACTTTTGAGAAAAATGAATCATGAAGTCAAGTTTAAATAGCAGTGGCCAAGTATCTGTAGAAACCTAACAGGATGAAAAATTTAAATGGAGAGGAAAGAGACTTCCTGAGGTTTGGAAAACAGAGTAAGCTGTATTCCATTTAGTAAGCCTTTAGGTGACATAAAGAACAAAGTATTTTATTTAACTTAAGACAAGCACTTAATCTAGATCAAGCCACAAAGATTTTACTTATCTTTAGTCTTGCATACCAATAAAGACTCGTTGACCAAATTCACCAAATTCTTCCTCTTCTAGAATACAAAGAACAAATACTCATGAAATAAAAAAAGAACAAAGAAAGCTTAAAAGCTAGATGTCTAACAATTATTGCTGATCCCAAGGAAAAAAGGAGTTTCAGTAAATATATGGAAGTATGATGCCTAATATAATTTTAAAAGCATGATACTCCATAATATGAAACATCAAAATATTTCACATGACCAATGACCAATTCAAAAGGGTCACTGCAAGAAAAAATAAAAATAGAAGGTCTTGGTACTTTTAAAATTAAATTTGAAATTTAACATTCTATTTATTTCATTCCTAAGATATCTAGATACCAGACAATGTTTTGAAATTGAAATTAATGAAGAAAACCTCCACATAATTTAAGCTTTTCAGGTGAAATCTATCTTACAAGCACTCCTTAGGTAAAACTAACAAGTCAGTAGCTCAAAATCAGAAACAAAAAATTGTAATTCAGTTTCTGCCCCATAGCATGTTTGGAAAATGCAACTTGTGTCTGCTCCGATCTTTCAGGCAAAATGAAGCCCTGATTTTATTATTTCTTTTTTCTTCATTGGATCAGTGATATTTGTACTCCAACATGTGAGCCTAACCTGTTTCCTCTGATTCTTTTTGTCCTCATTCTCATGCTGTTCCTCATGAAGGCTTCACTAGTCAGGTGACACTTCTAAAACCCTATATGTATTTTTTTAGAATTAAATCTCTCATATAAGGCTCAAACATACCAATTTTCCAATAAATCAATGTTCAGAAAGTTTAGAAACAATTTGAGAAAGGTGATTTGAAAACAAATAACCAAGGAAAAAATGGTGCCAGTGTTTAGCTTTCTTTTCAAAAATAACTCCCGATTTTCCCCTAATCACACAGTAGTTATGCAAGCTGTGTGTTCCCTTTATTTAGGCCTTGTTAAAGCAAGAATGAGATACAGAAGACATAGGCATGTCTTTAAAAGCAGTATTCATTCCAAGGAAAAACATTGTTTTCATAGCTTTGAAATGCTTTTAGCACTAGACTCTTTGATTTAGTTATCTCATAAGCATGGAAGTATTGTAACAAAATTAGATGCATGTTAATTGCTCTTTCACGTCTATACACTCTTCACTACTTGCACCTTTACAATACAGTTTTATTCCTACATTTCTGTATGTACTAACAACTAGTTTATGACTATGGAAAAAGCTACTTGGCACAAAAGTGCTCATTCAGGGCAATGTTCAGAATATTGTTCAGCTGACACATGCCCATATAATTTCTATCTTCAGGTCTCTTGAGTCATCATTCAAATATGTCTAAATATTTCTGTTTTATCTACACTCCCTTCTGTGGTATGGAGTGCAATGTAGAATCCACAGGGAACAAGCAATTCAGCTACTGGGTATTGGAAGAAGTGTGGTAGTTCCTGGTAAAGCAATAAACAGATAAATTCTATTCAATTACTGCTTACAGGAAACAGGGAGAAAAAAGTTAGTGTTACCTTCTTTAAGCTCCTCTGCACATTCAGATAGAGACAGACATAAAACAATTAGTTTTGAGAAGACAGTCTATGCTATGATTTAAATAAAAATTCCAACCGGCATTGTCCAACACATTTAGGGAAGGTAGAAAACAGGTACTGCAGACATTAAATCTAAAATATGCTTCTTTGAGCATGAATTCTCAGTTCCCAAAGAATGCAAGACTCAGCTGCAGCATCCGTGTCAGTACTGAAAAATACATCTGCAACTAGTGGTTAAAGTAGAATGTGGGATAGCAAATATTTGCACCTTTATTCCTCTGACTGTGGATACAGCAGAAAGCTGACTCAGCACTGAGCACTGAACAGGATTTGCAACAGTAATCCCCAAGTGCAGCTATCAGAAACATCCTAGCCTGAAAACAAAAGACTGCCTTGCAGACCTGCTGGTTCTGCCTTAAAAGCCTTGGGCATTGCTTGAGAGGTGGAAGAGAACAAACCACCTGTGATACGAGAAGAAGGTGCAGAAAGAAGAACTGGCAGGTAGGGACCTTGTGCAGAAGAGCAAATGTAAGGTAGAATGACACTTTTCTCCACAAGATTACCAAATACCTCAAATGAGAAGTTTAGCAGTAGTTTTATTTAAGGGGAGAAATTATCTGTTTTAGAAGACTTATGTTTTGCAGAACTCTCAACATGCTGTAAATAAGCAGCTGCTTCCTAAATGGAAAAAAAAAATCCCCATATCAGCTTGGTTAAAAAAAAAAGTACTGATTGATTGTATTTTTATACATAAATAGTAAATTTTATAAGCATTTTTCTTTCCTGCGTGCCGGCCATGCCCACAATCAGGAATCCAGAAGCAGCTTTCCTCTTTACCACATCAACTCCTACAGGCACTGGGGATTCAGGCCTCCATATTACCGAAGGTAATCCAATTACCTGCTGACATCAGTGCAGCCCCTGCTGTCACAGCTTGCACAGGTATAACTGATGAGGATTGGATAAACAGATCTGCTACTGATGCACAAGAAGAAACATTCACACTTGTGGCATAAGAGGACAGAAACCTTACTACTAAGGTAATCAGAGAGCAAGAGGAAGACTTAAAGCAACAAGATTTTACATAATGGTTTTTCAAGCCAGAATGGCTTCTGAAGCTAAAGTTTGGCATTTTGGTTTTTGCCACCTGCTTGTTTGCAAGACACTTGCTTATCTCTGGACACCCTTCTCGCAGCAGAATAACAGCAAGGAATCTAGAGTTAAGTCAGAGGACTTACCTGACTCAAATGTTTCTTCATCTTGTTTAGTAATCCAGATAGCAAAGATATTAAAATAAATTCAAAATTTAATTCTTTTCCTTCTAATGAATTTCAGAATCAGAAATCAGTTTTCCAGCTTCTGTCGGTTCGTCTCACATATACCTTCCCCAGCTCCCCCTACCCTGAGGTGGCAAAATACAGCTCACCATACTTCATTAACGGCTTCATCTCTTTTCACACAGCCCTACAAGATCACATCCCTCCATGAAAGCTTCCGAATTACCTTGGAGATGGAAGAATGAACTTCACTGCTTTAGGGAGCAACTCAAGCTACCAATCTTCACACTTAGTGTTCAAAAGTAAAAACCTATTTCTTACTCCTTGTTCTCCCAAGGTCAGTTTCTTGACAGTGAATTGTATGGGCTCTCCATGACCACAAAAATATGTGGCATTAAACATGCAATAGGCAAAAAACTATGGTAACACTACAGCCACAATCCAACACCTGAATCAAAGAGGTTGGATCTCATTCAAGCAGATATTTTTGTGCTGGTCGAAGCACTTGTCTATAAGCACTGTACACCAGAACTGCAAACAGGTCATTTTAATTCACTTATACTAGATGAGGTTTCCAGGGTATGAAAAATAGAATTTTCTACCATTAAGTTCACTAGGAGAATGAGTGGTTTTATCTAGGAAATGAGGCTTTTAACTAGCTACTGCCATGAAGCAAACAAAATAATCGCGAGTGAATTCAGTTACCTGTTTCCACACACTTTTCATCAATCTGCATGTCGTCCTCTACAGATCAACACAAGGGAAAAAAATTCATCTGAATCAGAAAAACACTGAGGAGGAAAAACAACCTTACAGATCTTACAAGACTGAACTCAGACATCAGAAAGAAGGTATGTGAAGCTCAGATTGCCTTTAGACATCTTTAAGGATTTTAACTCCAATTTACTGATGTTCCTTGTCTACAGTGAGCAAAAAGCTCTTCTTCAGTGCTCTGAAGGCCTTGTGGCAGAGAGGCAAATGCATGTAACTTGAATTCTCCTCTTGAAATAATGAAAGGTTTAACATGGCTGTCAATCTGTTTATCCAGTAGATACCTCTTTATTAAGTATTACCATGAGGGAATATAATTTTCTGTCCCATAGCTTTTAAATATCTTTCCAACATGCTACACTCAAGGAAAGTGTTTTGCTTGGTTGATTTTATTATTATTTTTACAAGGAAGAAAAGGAAAAGATCGATTCAACTCTCTTTCAATCCCCAGACCACATCAATTTATGTCCCTGAAATGTGATCACATGAGCTTGGGCAATCTCATGGGCTCACAATACAGCACTGTTTGTGTTTTGTTCTTGCACGCCCCTCCAGATAGGCCCAATAGGAGCTATTTTCCAGTTACAGGGCAATTTTCAGAGTATCTGTCAATCACATTCTGCCCATATGTATCCTTTAAAGAACTACTGTCTTGAAGCTGCTCCAGGAGAGAAAGAGGGAGAAGGAAAGAGGAAATGTTGTCTTTCTTTCCTCAAAGAACCCATCCAAATGGTCACTTATGTGACAGATAATGCACAGCTAAAATTTCCACTTTACGACAATGCATGCATCTACTATTTCAGGTGAAAAAAGGCTGGATTTCAATTATGTTAAGCACACAAAATGCCAAGAACTTGGGCTTCTTCTGCATGTATTTATCAAAATGCCTCATTTCTGACAACTTTTTAAAAAGCCTGTAAAACCATGTGTTATATTGGTTCTGGGTACAAAAATGCAATGCTGTCCAGATGTGATTTCCTACCTTCTTCCACAGTGCTTACTGCTCACAGCATATCCATTGAAGCAGTTAAAATGCAATAAAATTATGGTGAAAGAGAGCCTCAGCTCTAACAAACAAAGCAACAGTGCAAGAAGAATCCTAGGGAATGAAACACATTCCCTCTGGGATTTATCATAAGAGAAAAATGTTATACTTGCATAAAGAACCATAGAAGAAAATGGGGACAGAGGAAACAGGAAGAACATTCTTTTTCTGGTTATAATTGCATATTTACAGAAGGTTATAGTTGGCAGAGGATAATATTTCTGGATTGTTACCATGAATAAATTAAAGGGCAGCATAGCTTATCTTAGACCTCAAGAAAAGAAGTTCTATCTTTCTCTCAATAGCTTTGATGACAAAGAAACATTCTAAACGTTGTATGGCACTTTTCAGTGCAGAGCTGGTATCTGTGTCCCTGCAAAGCCAGGCCAATACAACTGTCACCTCAAGACTTAGAGCCAATTCTCCTAGAGAGAACTGGCTGGCCTAATAAGCTCCTAGATCTCAGAGACTTCAGAAGGAGTTGAATTCACAGCTTCTCTTGTGGTGAGATCCCAAGTATGCTGGAGACAACCATCTCCCCCATCAGTACTCCAAGTACAATTATCGTCGAGTATTTGTTTTTCTGGGGATAGTTAACACACTTCTAAGGCTACAATATGGCTCCAGAAACAGTGTCTTCGAATTAAGCTGAAGTGTATAAGCTTCTATTTCAGTAACCCTGAAACAGAGACAAGATCTTTCTTTCCTACTGTAATGCTCAAGTAACTTTTCACTCACACATTGATGATTTGAGACAGAGATGGGGCTGGAAGGGCTGAGACCACCAGAATTCTCGCTGCTTCCTACACAGAAATAAATTTATCACAGTTAAAGAAACAAAACAGTCCACAAGTGCATTATGCTCCAGTCAGATTCACTGTTGCATGTAAGATCAATCAGTACTGAACTGAGAGAAGACAGCAAGAACTGAAACATTACCAATGTTTTAGCCCACTGCAAAGTCCTGAAAGGAAACCAACGTGCTATCGGAACTATTTTGAATTTCCAAATCAGCAGCCCAGAATTATTAAGAGTTTATATAAAGCATGGGAAGATAAGCTATAGCATGGTACAGACTCCTGGAAGTAGGAGAGTGTGCTCCTGCTAGGGGTAGTAGTACTACTGCCTCCATTACTACACAGAGCCTCTTGCTTGCAGCCTGAGTCACAACCCAGTTTGATTTCAACTTGCATTATACAGACCACGGGTAGGTTTATATATATATATATATTACAAAGTGAAGCTTATCATCTGCTATTGCATGGCTTTATGTTATCCTGGGGGTACCACAGGACACGTGGTTAAAAGATCAAATTGAAAAGTTTGCTTACAGCAGTGTAAGAACTCTGATTCTGAAAGCATGTAGTGTAAAAATAATCGTCTATTTATGCAGAAAATAATAAGCAAGAGATCCTTGTTCTTCCTTGAGTGTTTGGGGTTTTTTCTCCTTTCTTTTAATCTGGTCTTTGACGAAAGCTGAAGAGGTCACTCATGCATCACAGGACAGCTTTAAAAAAAACACTATGCTTTTATTATCCCGCTCTTCTCCTTGCTTTTTTTTTTCATCATAGATGATGGTCCTTTATTAGTCAGGGCCCTCAATTTCCACACATCTTTCAGCTGCTACTCTCCACTAGATGTCTTAACAACCTGCATGGAGACTGGACAAGTGCTGCCAATTTCCTTAATGGCAATTTGAGATTATACAGGTGCTTTCAAAAGCTTGTTCTCACACAGGTGCTCTTAAGGGAAAAAGAGCAAGAAGTTAGAGATCAGAAAGAGGAAAGATGTTTGTCAGAATCATACTGGTACAATACTTGTGAAAATTTTAAATAACAAAGTGCGAATAAGTGGCTAATTTTTGAACCAGAAATTAGGAAAATGATGATTTCTTTACCTTTTAAGAAGATGATTTGAAGGTATGAGTCCAGCACAGGCACTGAGATCTGAAACTTTCCTGGCCTGCCACCAGAATGCATCATTCTGGTCCACAATCTGAAGTATTTCACCCCTCTTAAAAGGCAAACCTGCATCAGCACATGGTATGGCAGGATCTTGCAAGGGCCAGTAATCTGCCATTGCTCGCACGTAAAGCTGGTAAAGAAAATGTACAAGAGTAAGCAGAAGCCAAGTTTAGAACAGATACAACAAGAGCTTTACAATCACAGGGCCAGATAGTGCTGCAACTTCAGTCAACTAATGATGAAGTCAAGTTTTAAAAACCAGATCAAGCCCTAAACCCTCTCTGTTCATTAAATGAGGAAAAAGCCCCATTTGTCTCATACATTATAAAAAGAACTAACCTTCAACCTGTAGACCATTCTGAAAGTGCCTTCATTACACAATGACATTTCCCCTTACTGTCTTTACTGCTTCAGCAACAACATACTGATGTCAGCTGAGAGGCAGCCATAAAGGCAAGGTAACACTTTAGGGCTTGCAAAAAACTTCCAGGCAACACCATGTCTTTGTATCACACAATTAGGCACTACTGCTACCAAGCTGGAAAAAGAAAAAGAATGTTTCTTACTGTTGTTTGGTTGCTGACAGGCCGATCAGAAACGGGAATTAATTTGAACATAATTGTCCCCTGAGACAGGGCCTAAATGATTAGAAAAGAATTAAAATATGGTTGGTATTCAACACAAGTAATCAAACGTCAGCAAGACAAGCTTGACACAGCATGGCTTTGAGGCTACTGTAATGTCTGTGTTACAGATGGAATTCAGGTAGACAGAGTTGATGTAACAATACTGTATTTTTTCCAAAAGGAAACTGAAGAATGAAACATCAAAATTTTGCTAAATATTTTTAATTTAATGTAACCTATGCTTCATTGTAAGTATATGTAATTTCAACATTAATTCATACCAAACTTTTCTACTGAAATCTTATTTAAATTAGCAGCAGGGTCTGGTTAGATGGCTGATATAAAGGGGGAAGAACATAATTTAATAATTAAGCATTCCAATAGAGTTTGTATTTCTTACACCTAGAAATGGTACAACAGGGCAATAGCACATAGATTTGATATGATTACATATAGAAATACCTCACTGGCTGACATGTAACACTTAGCAGTCAAGAACCCTGGAAAACTGTGGGCAAAATGACAACAGAGACATCTCACCAGATTTCTTCATGAGAATTTTGAAAACAGTAATTACACTGCCCTTTTCTGCGAGGTGAGATATGTAGTTTACAAGCTCATTCACTCTGCTTTAGCGCATTTTATACCATGGACTCTTATTAGAATAGCAGCTTTCCACTACTTTCTTGTGGAATATTAACTGAGTGGCACTTCGAGAAAAAATTATGAATCAGTGAAGTCTACTTGACTGATAAATACTAAAAAATTAGTATTTTTCCCAGAAGCTGCAGGTGGAATGGTGCCAAAATTTCTGTCCAGAACAGAGGTGAGATTTAATTCTGGTTTCATGTATTCTGATTTCATGAGCAATTGTGAACCTCATTCACAGTAAGGAAACAGCCTGAAATTTTTAATGGAAAATTCAGATTTTCTTATGTACAAGAGTGTGTAAAAGAGTGAGCATACAAATTATCTTAAGGTACAAAGTAGAAAACATTTAAAAAATATTAAATACCAGAATATTAATGACTTGCTCAGGCTCAAGTCCCTCAACAGGAACTCCATTTACTTCCACCAGTTTGTCTCCAGCATACAGCAACCCTACCATGAAAACAAATAAGAGAACAGCAGCAGGAGTTTTATCACAGCTTGATTTATCTTGGATAGGCAAGGCAGGGTCACACAGAAATACCACAGGTTTCTAAGTCGGCATTACAATTTTCCATACCCCAGGTATGCAGGAAGGCATTTTGGATTGAGGCTGCATTGCCCCTGGATGGGACTGCAGACTGCTGTGGGTCACAAGAAGCTTGCATGCTTCAGTTTTCTTATTTCTTCCCACTCCCCCATATGACATCTTTACAATCTACTGATGATTTACCTTAAAATTAGCATAAACATTTTATATTACTCCATTTTCTTTCCAAAGTAACTTATAACCTATTCTATATTAATTGACCATGAGACTTGGAATCAGACCCTTAAAAACTCCAGGTGCAGTAGGAGATCCTGGAACTCCTCTCTGCCTTTTACAGTAAAGTCTTCACAATATTGTTTTCTTTTCCATGTTCCTTTAACTCAATTAAAACATTAGTCAAACTAGGAACTTAATCGGCTATTTTCTGCAAGTTGGGTTTTCTTCTCTATACAAAGGCCAGACAATACTAAAATGAACTATTTTATAATTTTACAGTTGAATTTTACTTCTGATGTTTTACATCTTAGTTACATTACATTTCCTAAGGGACATGGAACACATTCAATTCTAGGATGACAAAGTAGTAACATTTCCAAGGAAACTCCTCACAAGATTGCTTAGCTACTAGTGCTAAGCAAAGTGTGTAGTAGACTAGTGCCAAAAAGTATTATTACGTATTCCTCAAAGGCCATTATCTTCTAGAATCACAAACTGTTGATGTTTACCATTTCTCCAATAGGAAATGAGCTGCAGTTCATACTACACTGCAATTTGGGCACCAGATATTGGTGCCAGGAATACATAATGAAAACTGGATTTGTACCTCAACTCAGTCTAAAACAGCAAATTCATCTGAAAATTTATGAAGCCAGAATCAAAGTCACTGCAATGCATCACTGTTTACAGTGCTGTCCCATGTACACATCATCTTGCTCTATAATGGAAGATTAATTGTAGAAGCTATTATCTTACTTTAAATATCTTATTTCAAGTTCAGTTTTATGTATCACTTTGTTTCAAATTCCACGTACCACTTCTGTCTGCCAGCCCACCGTGGATCACACGGGCAACCGTTATGTCACCTGTTATCTCATGGCGTTTAATGGTGGCACCCTGGCAGATAAGAACAAAGAAAAAACACACTGATCACTGAAGGACCCCAGTAATTTTCTATTCATATCACAAGTCGGATCCTCACACTGACAAAAAGGCATTGAGGGATACAGCCTTTTTACCACAACATGGATATAGCAATAACTACAGAATCAAAGAATATGCTGGTTTGGAAGGGACCACAAGGATCACGGAGTCCTACTGCTGGCCCTGCACAGCACCATCCCCAGGAGTCACACCATGTGTCTGGGAGCATTTTCCAAACACTTCCTGATCTCTGTCAGGCCTGGTGCTGGGACCACTTCCCTGCGGAGCCTGTTCCAGTGCCCAACCACCCTCTGGGTGAAGAACCTTTTTGTATTACCCAACCTAAACCTCCCCTGACATAACTTCAGGCCATTTCCTCAGGTCCTGCCACTGGCCACCAGATAGAAGAGATCAGTGCCTGCCCCTCTGCTTCCCCTCACAAGGAAGTTGTAACTGCAATGAGGTCTCCCCTCAGTGTCCTCTTCTCCAGGCTGAACAGAACAAGTGACCTCAGCCACTCCTCATACAGCTTCCCCTCAAGGTCCTTCACTATCTTCAGGGCCCTTCTTTGGACACTTTCTATGAGCTTAATGTCTTTCATATATTGTGGCACCCAAAACTGCCCCAAGCACTCGAGGTGAGGCTGCCCCAGTGCAGAGCAGAGCAGGACAATCCCATCCCCTGCCTGGCTGCGATGCTGGGCCTGATGCCCCTCAGGATACAGTTGGCCCTCCTGGCTGCCAGGGCACTGCTGACTCATATCCAACTTGCCATTGACCCCCAGGTCCCTTTCCATGGCACTGCTCTCCAGCTCCTCATTCTCCTGTCTGTCCATACATCCAGGGTTGCCCCATCCCAGGTGCAGAATCCAGCACTTTCCCTTGTTGAACTTCACATGGTTGGTGATTTCCCAGCCTTCTCCTTTGTCAAGGTCTCTCTGCAGGGCCTCCCTCAAGGGGATTCAACAGCTCCTCCCAGTTTTGTATCATCTGTGAACTTGCTCAGTATCCTTTCCAGTCCTGTGTCCTAGTCATTTATGAAGATGTTAATGAGCCTACAGAACCCCACTAGTGACAGGTCCCCAGTCTGATATCACCCCAGTCACTATTACCCTTTTTGCCTGACCCATGAGCCAGTTGCTCACCCACTGCATGATGTGTTTATCCAGTTGTGTGCTGGGCATTTTGTCCAGAAGGATACTCTGAGAGACAGCATTGAAAGCTTTACTGAATTCGAAAAGGATTACATCAACTGGCTTCCCCTGATCAGCTAGGTGGGTTACCTTGTCATAAAAGGAAATCAGGTTTGATAAGCAGGACTTTCCCCCTCATGAAGCTGTACTGGCTGTGACCAATGACTGCAGTGTCTCTCAGGTGTTTTTCAATACCTCCCAGAATAATCTTCTCCATAACTTTACCAGGCACTGAAGTGAGACTGACAGGCCTGTAGTTTCCAAGGTCATCATGTATTAGTACTAAGTCTTCAATGTCTTGAACTTCCACCACACTAAAATAACCTCAGGGATTGACAGTAAGAAATCTTTTCTATCTCCAATATTACAACTATCTTTTCCTAAAACAGATTAGCTAAGCTATACAATTTTTGCTGCTTATAAGTACAAATGATTTCTAAAGAACTTTCAAAGTCTCCCCTCCCTTCCTGTTTTGGCCATGGGAGTAACTCTCAATCCAGTTTGGTTTTATCTCATATAATGAAAATGCATCTGCCAAATGTTCAAACCCTGAGCAGACAAGGCACCAAACAACCTGCTCTAGTTACATCCACACTGTGCAGGGCGAGATGTTCTCCTCAGGTCCTTTCCAACCTCAACAATTCTTGTGATTCTGTAAAATCTGGACAAGAATGCACACAATTCCCATGACATTCCTGGGAAGAAAACAATATGCATCTGATGCATTATTAATTCTATTAATTATTAATTCTAAGTTAATTCTGCATTATTAATTCTAAGTTAAAATAATTTGACAGACACAAGGAAGCTCCCTCACCAGAGGCTGGTTGTTTTTCACTAAGCAGACAATCCTCATAGCTTCTTCATTTTCAGGTATGTTGTCTGGCAGTGGTGGAAGGGTTGGTTCAAAATCTTTCTGGGCCACAGTATCATGAGCAGATAGCAAGGCCTGTTACAAATGAAAACAAGCAAACCAGCCAACCCATAAGCGAAGATCATACAATAGCAGAGCTTTAAACAGCAACTGGCCAGAAAATAAAAATCACTGAACGTGTTCCTGTGTGAACATAGACCCCTTGCACACACTGACATTTTCTTCTTTCCACCAGGAAAATCAAACCATGAAAGTTTTAAAAACAGTTCCTCTGTTTCTTGTGGAAAACTTACAAAAGATGAAGTATTTCTATTTGGAGCTCTTGGGCTAAAAATGCGGGTTTTGCAATTTCAAGGAAAATTTGGTTTTATATGCCTGCATTAACTGCCCATAATTTACAACTTTGTAAGAAACATCTTTCAAGCACAGCCTTAAGTAAAATGCAGCTCACTGCAGGTACTTCAGATACACAGTCCACATTTGATCTCATGATCAGATTAGTTCATCATTAGTTAACTATGTCTCTTCTGGCTCCTTTACCAGTTCTTGTGAACAGCTGCCCATCCATTTCCATTCCCACTGCAAAGAGTTCCATGAGCAAACTTTTTCTTTCCTTGCACAGGACTTGCCTTTAAGTGTGGAGAACGCAGTAGCCGTCTTAGCTCTTTGATTTCTCCTGACTGAGGGGCTTCACGCAGTAACTCTACCACCTGATAAATATAAGAGAGAAAGCACAGAGATGGATTCTAGAGGACAATTAGTTTAGAAAGCTCTGCATTGAATGTAAAGGAATATGGTATGGAGACAGTGTTAAGCTCCCCCACATTATGAGACTCAGAGGATGTCCATATGGTTTGCTCTAGAACTGGACAATATGACCACAGCTGCACACCACTCAGCCAGGCTTAATTTAGTTCAGGCACAGTGCCATGTGCTCTAAATTAGTTTTTGCTCCCATCCCTCAACCAATTTCATCACTTTTTGCAGTTTCTCTACTTCGTCATTAACTCTCCCACAAATTAAAAGATTAAGAAGTCAGCTATTATGATTAGAAAAATCTAAAAAGCTTTTCAATATTCTCATGTCAAGCTGCTTGATTGTAGCCATAATACTGAACCACACAGTTACATGGGAAGAAAAATACATGGTCAGTGATTAAACATTTATCGTTTGTATTCATTACACTGGCCAGGACTCACGTAGCCCAGCAACCACAGCTGTGCCTGTTTCTCATGCCCCTCCTCTTACCACAGAAAGGGCTGTTGAGTAGTTTTACAAATGTGCAAAGGGAGTTTCAAGTTTATATACTGAACTCAGACCTGAGACACAGAATAAATACCAGAACACTTATCTGCAGTGGAGCTCATTCCTTTGGTATGAGTAAGTAAAGCAATAAACCGTGTCTACACAGTCTCACCTCACGACTCAGTGCACGTGCCTGCAGCGTGACAGGAGCTGGTCTTTTTCCAAGATAATGTT
The DNA here is from genome assembly GCA_013397975.1 of Machaerirhynchus nigripectus. Lineage (NCBI taxonomy): Eukaryota > Metazoa > Chordata > Aves > Passeriformes > Dicruridae > Machaerirhynchus > Machaerirhynchus nigripectus. The sequence goes on along the minus strand of VZRQ01006359.1, from coordinate 867,901 downwards.
GGAGGCATTCATAAATCTGTTGCATGCCATGACAGACAAAACAAGGCAATGATAACACTGACCAGTTCACATGATCATATAGACACATACATGACAGTCAATGGACAACACTATTTCTGGAAACTTCTCAGTCCAACTAGAGCCCCAGAGTCTGCAATCTAAATTCTTAATATCTAATGCATCTGGAATTGAGTCTTGAACTCAACGCCTTTCCATATTATCAGGTAGCTAGCCAGTTACATTGTAGTTTTGAATTTTCCTAGTAGAAAAGCTGTCTACACAGGTCAATAATGATAGAGTAAATTCTCTGATTTGTAGCCTGTTTTCTTCCTCTACTTGAAGGCATAATTAGCAAAGTAAATTTAACTTAAAACAAATTGCTGTATTTAAAATGCCCTTATGGGCATTCTTATCCAGTAAAAGCTCTTCTTTAAAATGTAAAGATTTTAAAATTCCTTCTTAGAGAAAAGCAGAATTTGTCCAGAATTTGTCTCAGAGATAAAATTTTTCTCAAGATAGAAACACCAGTCAAAACTCTGTTCTCTAACAATATAAGATCTTCAATTACACATCAGCTGAGTGGGATGCAAAATAAAAAATACAGTGTCCCAGGCCCAGAAGTGGGATGCATGGCCATTCAGAAATTCAAGAACAGAAAAGACAGCTGAGCAATGCTGTGTTCAGTCTCTGTGCCCTTAGTACAGACAGGTAAATTAGAAGAGCTTTAATGTCTACGACATTCTGGAATAGAATACTTTATTTTCCTTTAAAGCAAAAGTGGTTTTGTCTACTGTGACTACTGATGACATCAGGACTGTCAGCACCTAGTGTAAATAAGCATTTATTGTCCTGATATGGCAAAATCAAGTAGCTATTCCCTAGAGATTGTTCTCCAGGTAACCTTTGTTTTCATAGCTGTGTGTTAGCTTACCTTCAGCAGTGCTTGCAGCCAGCGAGATCTGAGCAGGTCATATAACATGCCAACACCATTGACATCTCTCTTACAGAGCAAGCTGAGTTCTTGCAGCGCTAGAGTCAGAACATGAGATACACCTGAGCCCAAGAAACAGAAAAGCGCAAGACACTTCAGTACAAAAAGAAGACCAACCAAAGCCAAACAGTGACCCAGGCCTTTGAAATGCACCTTTCCTCAATTTGTACTTCTAAGAAATCCACAGACATTTCCTGTCTGCTTTGCTTTTTTTCCTGCAATCAACTCTGTTGCCTAAGAGTTATTTTACCATGTTATTAGCCAGCAGGGTTAGGTCAATACTAGCAATTTGCAACTGACCTGTGAGAAAACCATACAGGTGATCTTACATGTATCAGTGTGGGTTGAAGCTCATACCTCCTACTGAGAAGAGGTGAAAAAACAAAAAACTCCTTGGCTTTACAAGCCAGAAACAAATGCCAGCTATTCTCCACTGATGCTCTCTTAACTGCATACTGCCACTGAACATCAAAAATCATGCCAATTAATAAGTAGTAATACTTCAGACACATTAATCTCTCTCATGACTCAATGGAAGAAAAGTCACAGAGATCAAGGAATAAAACTTTTTTCAAAGAGAAAGTAAATTGAAAAAGAGATGCAGAAGTTACCATTATCTTTACTGCTGACTGTTGGCACCTCCATCTTCTCCTTTATTCAAGGAGATTCCACCCACTTTGAATAGTGCATTCACACCGCGTCGGTTTCACAAAGATGGATGCTGAACTAGGGAAAAGAACACCCTCATATCAGAATACTGTCAGGTATCTTACATTGATAAGAAAGCAGAATTTAAAACAAAGGAGGGGGAGGCAATCATTTGTATTGAAAGTGCACAAGAGGTGTCAAAAATAAATTAATTACATGAGTCCCACCTGTAAATTCAGCTACCCAGTAGTGTCCAAGATGCAGACAGACAAACCTCAACTGCAATATGACATTTTAATCTCTTTATGGAATTGCCATTTGCTTGCTTCGTTAAGTCATCTAAAACAGAAAGCTGTTTGGTCCATCTTCTGGCTCTCCAGCTTAAGTGTACTACCATGGAAAGTCTCAATTTTTTCTAAAGACTTAAATCTTGTTTTATATCAATATAGCTTGGAAAATAATAATATTCAGGGACACATTACATTTAATTCCTCTTGCTATTGACACAATATTAAAACTGAAAGACTGGAGTTTCTACTGAATTTTCACTGAGCAAAGTCATGATTTTGAAAAAACGGATCTCTGTCTCTATCACTATTTGAGTTTAAGGTCTTTGAAGGATTTGTTCCACAGAGATTTCATTATTTTTCTCTATTTCCTCACAGTGAATTAAAACACAAAATCCCCAAGCCCAGATAAAAAAAAACTCACTCCTTGCCTTGCTGGTATGATCATCTCTCTCAGGCAATTTATAATAGGTTGCCACTTTTAGATATGGAATCAAAGTTATTTGCTAACCTAAAGATGGGTTGCTGATTTCTTTAATTATAAAAAGTAGCATATACTACCTTATTTTCTTCTTTAAATTTTAAAATCAGCATTTTTAAGCAATGCAGGAAGACAACACTTACTAATTAATGTGTATCCATGTCACATGACCTTTCCACATATAAAAAATAAGACTTCTAAAATTTTCTTTCAAATTCCTTCCCTCCCTTAAAATTCGGTGACAACATATCACTAAACTATAATGTTCTCTTAAACTGAAAGTGGAAGAAGTTGTTCAATCTGCTGTTCACAGCAAACAATGCAGTACAGGATTGCTTCAGAGAATTCTTTGAACTCTTCTTCTCAAAGTAGTATGAAAATTCTCCGGGGATCACCACACACTACATTTATACCCTAAAACATCAAGAATCTATGTAGGAAAGCTCTTCAGTAATTCAAAATGTTCATTACATCCTACCTGATACAACTTCAAATCATACTTGATACAAGTTTAAAGATATTGTCATGATTATCAGCATTGTAGATTACTCCTAAAGAATTAAATATTTCAACTGGCCACTCAAGAGATGACTTAGACTACAAGTTAAAAAAACTAACATCAAGCGTCTGAGCACCTCAGCCAATAATGAACCCCAGTGTGACTCACTGAATGCTTTACCAAATTCTGTTAAATACACAGTAGTTTATCCCCTGGATTAATAAAGTAAAAAGGCAGCCATTTTCCTCTAGATTGCTCTGTAGACACAAAACAGCAAAGGTACAAGCAGGAAAAGTATTATCTTGATCTGCTTACAAAAGCACAAGGCATTACTGTCACTTTTACTGCACTTAATACTTATTTTTAGAACACGCTTCCTCTCACTCCTGTTTAATCATAAAACTGCTTTCAAAAGGCAGTGGACATTAAGGGAGAAAAAAAATCAGAATTTATGAGATTATGACTCAAACATTTTATTACTGAGTCTGGACAAATAATTTCAAGTTACTTCTATGGAATACTCAATGACACATCTTATTGAAATTCTAATCTGAAGACTGCTTTTAAAATTAAGATTTCTTCTTTCAAAGATTCACAAAAATATAGTTTGTGTCTCCCCCAGTACAACTGGGGTTTGAACTGCAATTATTTAATATTTTTTAATTGTCTCAGTTCTTTTCCTTTAAGAATTTGCCTTCCCCATCTTTAAGCTTAGTTGATCTGCCTAATGATGGATTTAACAAAGCAGGACATATAAATCTAGTCATGAAAACCTGCTTCTTAATTGAGACAAAGCAATTGGAAACAAAGAACAACATTCCTGAAGATGCTAAAATATTTCAGATTCTGCTAAAACAAACAATATCGTTATCCCTATAAAATACTCAAGGGATTAATTTTTTTCCTATAGAGCATTGCAGTGTCTGGTATCAGTATAGCTTCCACAGAGTACAGATCTGAGAGCAACATGAGTGTGTTTAGAAATTTCGGACACAGTTTATCTTGAAGGTTAACCTCAGATTTCGCAAAAAACTGGGAAAGCTACTGAAGGGTGATTGCCTTGTTGGGTGAAACCCTCAGCTACAGCTATCAGAGTTCTAGGAATAATAATAAACCTGCAGCAACCCTTCCCTCCATTGCTGTCATCTTACACTACAGAATTTATACTCACACTAACAGAAGCAGCATTTTAACATAAAAATCCGTCAAGTTCTTAACACCACAGCTCACCTCAGTCATAAATTAGTAGCTGTTTCTTATTTACACACAACAAAGGGAAAGTAGCTTCCAACTGTGAAGCCTGGTTTCAGAAGCTGTCAGTAGCACCAGATCCTGAAAAAGTCATTACCAGAAGAGAGGAAGAGTATCTTACTTCTTTAGAAAGAGACCTACTGCATTGCTTGCTTAAGGGCAAAGGTCAGAGTTCAAACAAACTTAGAATTACTACTGTGCCTTTATTTCCTAAGACATATCTACGCAGACTATAAGGCCGGAGCTCAGGGTCTCCTCATCCAGGGATCTAAATAAATTAGATGGAAATTCTTCCTAAAAGGCTTACCTGACTAATCTCCCAGGCAGTGTAAGGGCCTTCCCATTCACGTGTACTGCAGGCAATTACAGATGCTCATTAACAGAAGACATTTCTCTTTGCCTGTTGTTAGAGACAGAACTGGATATCCACACTGAGTGTGCCAGAATTTGATTCAAAATGAGTCAGTCACCTCACGTCTACTAACATCTGTTACCCCAAATTTGGGCTGCAGGGCTTCCTTCAGCAGCAGAGTATGGAACTCCTTGGCCCTATTTGTCAGACAGACCAGAAGGTCTCATTGATACAAGGCTAGAGCTGCAAGGGAACCTAAGCCCTGTTTTTAATAAAGTTTCAGAATTGTCTTTAAGTGGGAAATTTTGCATCTTGTCAAGCCTCTAAAGGGGACAACACCAGAGAACCTGATATCCAGAACATCAGCCCTCTGCTCTTATATGCTGCTTTGGTTAATACGTTTGACTTGAGCAATTTTTACAAGGAAAATTAATCCTATCTTTAAATTTGCCAAAATTAATGATTTGGCGTATTGAAGACTGCAAATCAGCTTGAGGGCAGGAAACACTCTGAGAAAGCTTTCACTGCAAATATGCCACTCTAAATCAGCAAACTGAGTAGGCAAAAAATGGCAGGGAGAGATATTCAGCAACTCAAACCATATGCCCTGTTCAGGACTTTTTTGTTCCGCAGTAAATAAGCTTAATTGGGCCAGTGTCATCACTGAAGTCTGTCAGCTTCCTCTTCTAATCAGTGTAAAGAACCATCTTGCTTTTTGTATACTTTTTGAGACTTTAAAGTGTTTTAGCTAAAACAGCAACCCTAAATATTAGTGGAATAAACTGACACATTTTAAGCCTTTGAAACCATTTATCCTTATCTCAACCCAAGCACCACTTAATGCAAGTCAGAGGCAGTAGAGTTTAAAAAAAAAAGACTAAAAAAATGTTATGTTCACACCAAGCATTCTGTGAGATTTCACAGAATCCTACCTGCATACATGAGTAATTTATGCTACTACTCTTTGTACTCTGATCTTCTCAATGGTGGTTCATTCTGCCTCCCTCTGAAGCACAGCCTTAGAGCTGCAGCGGTGGTGTGAGTACCTCGTTTACATGGGGTAACCACTGCTAAAACATCACTTCCCAAAAGAGCGGCACTCAGAGAATACAGCACTCTGCAGTCATGAGGGGCAGCCAGCTTTACTTCCAGCTGTTTATTGCCAACAGCTGGGGCTCACTGAGAAGAAATGAACCAACCAAAACCCCCTAGAAAAACAACCAACCACCGTACTGATACTAAATCAACTTAGAAGTACATGGCTAGGTAGTTCAAAGAAAGGATTTGTTTTACAGTTCCGTATCAGTGACACATTTTCCTACATTATCTCTCAATATACCAGAACAGGTAGTTTCATAGCCTACTTCTAAAAACAAGTACAGTTTTGTGAAGATTAGGAGCAAGGAAAAAATTCCCTTTCAAGCTCCTAACTCCCCATTTATACACCCCTCTAATATTTAGCTAATAGGAATTAAACAGCTATCAGAGGTTTAAACAGCTTTGCTCTATCTATGAGAGGAAATGAATTTCAGAGTTACATGGGGGAAATGCATCCTTGCAGTACAATGGTTTCAGTACAGTGCAAATTCTCTTACCTGCAAATCCCACAGAACACGCCATGTTCAGCTCATGCAGAATTTCCAGAGGGAAAGAGTATTTGTTGGATGTTAGTACAGCAAGTAACCTCACTGCCCCAGCTAATCTATGGACATCCTCTCCTTTCTAATCCGCAGAAACCTAACCTTAGAACTACTCATTACCAGGGAGAAGAGAACAAATCCCCTTAACCCTTTTCTTGCATAAAAAACCTACATCATCTCTCACTTAAATAGTTTCTTATTCTCATCAACTTTCCCAGTCAATAGGGCGCTCATCACTTGGGGTCTAGCTGTGGCTACTGTGCCTGTGATTGCAGTGAGAATCTGTAACACCGGAGCGTCAATCTTCTGTTGCTGGTTACAGGATTTCTGCTGCAGCACAGGAAATACCTGGCTTTCCATTTAAGGAAAAAAAAAAAGGAGAAAAAAAGTAATTACCCTGAAGCAATCCAGCTGGAAAGGTCCTGCAGGTTAATTCATTTCTTAGTTACAGCAATACACAAATCAAAGCTGGTCTGTACTGATTTCCTAATGCATCACAGCCCAGATCGGCTGTGAAGTGGAATCTGTGTTAGAAGCACATTTAATCCTGGGATTCTCTTCAGCTAATAACTGAGCTATATATCAGAAGGACCAAAAATAATCCAGCCCAGACTGTCTGCTTCCCTTAATCAGCCAAGCTAAATTCATACGTGATACCACGACTTTTTCTAAGAGATTGTGCGTATATATACATACCTCTCTCTCTGTTTATATAAAGGCAGATGGAATCCCTTGGGTTTTGCAGTTCTCAGCTTTGCACCATTCACAGTAAATGAAGTTACAGCTTTAAAGTTACTACATATTTGTAGATGCACCTTGTTCTTGAAAGGCAGGAAGATTACACAAAAATTCCCATCTCCACTTATATTTTTGGTTTAGGTTGAAGGCACAGAATCAGTGTAGGAGGTCATATGAAACAAAGTGTAATATTAAAATCCTTTCTTCTGAAATATCCAAATACAACAAATGCTAATTCAAAACAGTTACAGGGGAAAAAAAAAATCTCTTTTTCATGGTTACACTCCCACAAAAGGCAAAATAAATCCTGAATTCAGATCTTCTGCAGATGAAAATTACTGCCATTGATTTACTCAGCTGTTCAGCATAGCCCCTTTTCAAAGGGCAGTTCTGTTCCTACAGGCTTCAGTTAATATTTTTTTTACATTGAGTTCCAAGAGGTAATTGCATGGAAAGGCTGCATCTAGTGCAAGGTGAAGTGTTTGAATTCTGCCTTATTCTTCATTATGCTCTTCACCCCTAGTTGTGTGTCCTCCGCCCTTCTCAAGCTAGCTTTTTATAGCTTCCCTTTTATTCACATTATTGCTTATCTCTCCTTGAATTATTCAGTATAATTTAAAAAATAAGATCAAGCCAACACTAAATTGTTTGCAACATGAAGTCCACTCTCTGTATTCTCTTATCACTACAGTCTGTTGCAAGTTTAACCATAGTTTTAAACATCATTGTTCCTGAATTACTCTTTCCCCTTCTCTGAAAAAACTAAAAACAAATTTGAAAAGACCAATCACTTTTACTTTATTATGAAAACTGCTACATTACAGCTGTTGTTCAACACAACAGTATTTTGGCATATGGTTTCTTTCCTTTAGATGTCAATATACAAGCCATGATGACTACTCCAAAATATGATAAGCATTATCTATGGCACTCTAACAGAACTTAAGCCATTATAACATTCGGTAATCTGTATTTTCCCTCCTTTTTTTTCAGTCAGTCCTGGCACCTACAATACTCTAGTTACCCACTAGTGTTGTTGGTATAAATGAAGTTAGCCACAAACCACAGAACACACACACACACTCACAGATTCCCCACGGAAATTACTTGTTCTCTGCAGCCTCCGAGGTGAACTGCTCCAGCAGGTGTGATCAGGATCATGCTAAGGGACTGCAGGGAGCTTTCCCAAAGTGGGAACACCTTGTAATTAGTGCCAAGAGAGACAGCCCAGTGTGTCCTGCTCTGAGTGGGAAGCATGGAAGCACCGAAGCTCTGCCTCAGAGGTGGCTCTGGGTTGGCACAGGCAGAACCAGGAGTGACAGCAGCAGTTCCAAACCCACTGGAGCAGCCACCCGAATGCAGCCTGCGAGGTGAACTGCTCGGGAGCTTCCCTGCAGTGGGAAGAGCTTGGCATTGGTGCCAGGAGTTCGCCTCTGCGGCAACTGCTCTGCATGCTGAGCTCTGTTTCCTGGGAAGGGGCTGGACAGCCCTTGCTGCTGAGGAGGGGAGTGAGAGAGGATCTTGGTGGGCACCTGGTGCTAACCAAGGTCAACCCCTCACATCTGTTCAAGAGCACCCTTCACCCTTCTCACCTCCTGCCACAAGGGCTGCCAGAAACAGCATTTGTCCTCAGGGTAAGCAAACTAAACACTGCACAGCATTTCATTCAGTGCCAAAATCTGAAGTGGTCAGTGCCTTTTATTTACTTCATAAACATAAAGAATGGTAAATGCCTGCATATTTACAATTCTAGTAAACAGGGAAGTCCATAACAGTGTGATTATTTCCACAACAGCACATGAATACTGCATTCAGCAATGCTGTTCAACACAGATGCCTCAAAACCTTTTTAGTCAAACACACTATAGGTAACCATTATAAATACTAACAGATTTCTATTTCCTTAAATAAACAAACATACAGCTTAATTCAGGAAGACCAAATGATTCTGTGGTGCAATTCATTCCCTTTAAACATTTCTGTTGACAAACCAGAAATAATAAAAACAAACCCACTGCTTTGGAAGCCATGCGGTCCAGACTCTCTCAGGTGTTCTATGTAGATGCCATGCCTTTGTGCAGCATGGTTAATTTAAAAGGAGTAAATAATCTTTCTGTTACAATAGGAAAGTATTTCTTCTTGGTAGGTACTTGACAAACCAAGTCTTTAACTTTGTCACCACTTCACAGAAAGCTTCTGGCTGCAGTTCTCCAACCTTAGAACTGAGAGTTCAGAGGAAACAACTGAGTATTTTCATCTGTAGCAGCAGAAGTATAACCAATTATTTTCTAAGGGCCATTTCAAGGAAGAAGTGGTATTAGTGAAGTTCCACTGAGTAGATTATCCCACAGAGGCAGGTTGTGAATGATGGTCTACGTAAGCTTTTCATGCTGAATCTGGTAGTAACACGCCTGAATTAAAACAAAGTTCAGATTAGCACAAGTGCCAGTTCACAGCAAAGCATCACACACAAAAAGGCTTATTTTTTTCTATGCAAGGAAACAGAGGACAAGGCTCTCTACAAGCAGTGATGCTACAGTGGCACTCAACACCTGAGAACCTTCTGATATGTAAGCTAACAAAAGGAGCAACAGAAGACTAAGTTACAAATTACATCCAACTCCTAATCAAGCAAGATAGCATGAATTGGGACTCTAAATACTTTCACAGCTCCCAGCTGTGCCAAGATGAAAGTATATTTTTGCTTACAAGTCTCTCCTTTCCCTTTGACAGAAGGACTCAAAAAAAAGAAAATATTTTTTTACAGGATAAGGATGCAGGGATAAAGTATTTCAGAAGCACTCATACTGAAAAGCAAAGGTTTCCATCACCCCGACTTGCTGCTAAGAGTTATTCACTTCTTAATGCTGGTTCAAATATGCACTGCATCAGGTCAGCCAGGATCAGAAACTTAATATAAATGTCTCAGACAACACTTGCACGCATGGCAAATTAGATTCTACTTCTGCTTCCACCATGTTGGTTCTTTAGTAAATTTGAACCAATGCAAACCTTCCTTTTTTGCAACACTATGAAACTAACAGATCTAAAAAAGAAAAAGCCTCTGGACCCAACTATTTTGAGTTTGCACAGAACTCAGACAGAAAATACAATCATATTCACCTAACAGTTTGGTTTAAGATTTTAATTTAAATTTCAGATTAACAGCCTCCCTCCAAAACAACATCACAAAAAGGCTCCACACAGCTGAATTCTCCCAAGATCCACCTGATAAACAGTTTTGATGTACCAAAACAACAGATTTCCATTATGAATGTCTTAGTGTACAACAGGATATTCTTCCAAACACACTCTCTCCCTTTTCCCATACTTAAAAAAATAAGAATACCTAATAAAATGTGGAGAGTGACAGAGTAAATTTTTTTACCCTAAAACTGCATTCTTGGAAAGTCTTGATGTAATGTTAGACTTAAACTTTAATGGAATGGTTAATCTCCAAAGAAGCACTTCATTTCAATTTTTACAGGGAGACTAAGGCTTGTTAAGTTGCAGGAGCATGACAAGCTCCAGGTGAGGATTTAGAACAGTTCAACAGCAACCAATATGACATTTGAATAATGTACATTTGCACATTGCACCATTTTTCTTAGCACTACCTGCAATTATGAGGCTATCCAAAGCTCTACATTAAATTCCTTGCCTAACCTGGTAAAAAATTTCAATTAAAAAAGTCAAAGAAGTTATAGCCTAATATTCATATAATTGTCCTAAGCTGATCCTCATTGCTAAAAGCTGATTGTTTCCAAAGAAAGCCTTTAATAACTGAATAATTTTCATACCTTCAAGGTAGTGAACATGATGCCTTGCTCCCCATGCTGGAGATAGGGATCCATCAGGTCTTCAATTAAGTGCACCTCAGACCCCAAATTCCTTATCCTGTCATATGTGAGAGTGGAAAGTGAGCATGTGAACAAGAGATGTCAGTATAATGTTTTTTAATTCTGAATTCAGGGCCTTTTCACAATAAACGGTTCAAGATTTTTTCAGGCCAAAGCAAGCAGTCAAACTGGAAAATGTATAGTTACAAAAATCCAGTAACTAATCCTATAACAAGCAGCAGGAGTGTTTAACACAGAAGTACTTGTACTGCCTATGCTCAGCTTATGACTGATGCCACCCTTAGTGCCTACCTGGCTCGTAGCACCACATAGAGAAAAACAGGAAATAAGTCATCCATGGACCACAGAAAATCTTCCTGAAGGGTCTCAAGTACACTCTGGGAGATCTCTTCAAAAGTCTGCTGGATCACTTTCAACTTGTCAGCTGGGGTAAATGTGGTACTATTTGGAGAGCAAAAGCAAACCAGGATAACAGTAAGCAGTTAGAGATCTGCATCGAAATTAGGAAGGCAGCTTGCTGGCCAGCATGGCCCTCCCCGTGCTCAAGGAGGTCAGTCAGACACTCACACTGCAGCAGCCAGTGCTGCCAAGGCTGCACAGTACCCAGGTCAGAATCACCACATCAAGGCACACTACAGCAGGAATGAGACTTTTCACAGTTTTATGGCGTTTTAATGTAGTGGTAAAAAGGGAAAAATTCCTTTCTAAAATATTTTTAATTCCTTAATTTCTTAAATTCTTGCATAACAGACACAAAAAAGCCTCCCATGCACGGGTCACTTTACCACAGCTGTTTGGAAATTCACATGTGTATTTGATAGACACCCTTATGCATTTGATTCTAAATGGTGTCCCACAGACACCTTTCAGTCATGTTTATGAGGCAACACTTCATTCACCAGCAGGAGAAATTGCATTTTTACTCAGAACTGGAAAATGTCTTAGTGATTTCTCTTATAAAGGTGAACAAAAGAGGGTGACATGTAAAGTATCCCAGTCAAGTGTACTAGATACTACTATAGCAGTAAAACATTGAAACACAAATTGCAGAGAATTACCTGATTTGCTGTAAACATTCAACAGCAGAGGCAAAGCAGGCATCTTTTGTGTTTGACGATACCTGTGTAATCATAGTAAGATTTATCAAGCAGGTTCAGCACCCCCACTGTTCAGTGTTGAGACTCTTTCAACCAGATAAAGAATGTAAACTATACATTTTTTCTAATCAGAAAGTATATCATGATATAACCCTCTTAATTAAGCAGCTTGAAAATTTCCTTGCAAGACTTTTATTCTCACACTTTCATAACTGGAGACCAAGCAAAGGTCTCTGAAATTCATTACGAAGTCAGACAGCGAGTGACAAAGCTGGACTGATGGCCACTCTAAGAAATCACAGAATGGTTGGGGTTGGAAGGGACCTCTGGAGATCACCTAGTCCAATGCCCCTGCTAAGTCATTAACACAGCATTTAAGTAGTAGGCAAACTTTAAGGAAATATAATAACATAGCATATCTTTAGCAAAAAGCCTGGTCAGAAATTCTTTGATCACTTCTTGATGATTTCAGCTTCTTGAAAGAAGCACTGGGCAAAACACGTAAACAAGGCTCAATGAACGTACCTTTCTACTCTCTCCAAGGATGGATACAGTTCCTGGCCAAAATTTCCTGCAAGAAACCCAACATAGTCCATTGAGAGAGCATAGTCTTAAAGTACTTTTCGCATTACAGCAATGAAGTCATCATGTTCCCAGACACAACAGCCCATCCTACAGGATCAACTACGCCTCCCACAAGAAGCCAGAAAATTCTAATTTGAAATGTCTCACTCTGGTTTTCTAGCAACATCAATCTTTACCTCCTTCCCATCCCTTCCACCTCCCCTTTTTGGAAGAGGGAAGGTTTGATTCACTCTCTCAACCCTTCTAATTAGCTTGAAGACACGTTTAGGTGCATTTTAATCAGAGAAAATACTTCAGAAAACTGGGGCTTTGTTTTAGTTGCTTTATCTAATTACATGCCATAACCTTTTCCAATTTCTGTTTTAGTGTGGTGACATACTCACGCTTGCACTCCAAGGAAACTGAGAAGAGCCATATCAGTTTGTTTGTTTAGACGTAAAACACATTCCCAGTAAATATCCTCCTCACGCTCATTGTCCAAGGCATACAACATAAACAGAGGGGGATAGAGGCGTGGCAATAATACAGGGAGCAGCAAGCCAAAACTGGTTACCACATAGCTGCAACAAAAAAGCAGAGGTGGTGGTTTGCAGAAGAAGACATTAAAAACCTAATTATCTATAAAAATTCAATGAAAATCATTGGAACAAATCTTTTACATAGCACAAGCCTATTCTACAAGGGATAAGAGTAAAAAAATAAATACAAATCCATCAAATAGCAACTCTGATAAGAAAAGATTATAAATTACCTCCAGTGCTCTTATCCCAAATACTTCTCTGAAGCCCAGGCCCAAGCCTTAACTTGCTTACCCATAACAGACAAAAGCAAATTCTGTTTTAAGTAAAGAATCATTGCACGGAACAAGCATGAAATACTTATTACAACCATAACATGGAAGTTTGCTTATCAGAATCTGTCATCAGAACCAAAGGGAAAAAATAACACTGCTTATATCCATCAGTTGAATATGTGTTTATCTTTCTTCCCCCACCCAAGAAAAAAAAAATCAACAAATAAAATAAAGGCTTTGTTAGTTTTCATTTGTTTTTCCTTTATGTACCCTGGCTCAGGAGATTCTGATCTGGAATCAGATTTCCCACTGCAAAATGATCGTCGTCCTTTTGTCTCTGTTGCCAGAAATGGAATTGTGCTGCCCTCTTCCGGGAGATCAGGAAACAAGAACCTAAAAGGCAACACATGTAACAGTATTTGAGGTCACTTCAATAAGTTTCCACAAATCTCAGCACTAAGGCAAGACTGGAGAGAAAAACGTCAGCAGAAATAATAAATGGTAGGCTAAGACAGCACAGCTAACACATATACAATACCAACTCCCCGCAAGAAAACTTAGGAAGGCCAACCCCTCCAATTCCAAGGACACCTTTCCTTACATTAACGTCACTTCCCTCCAGACAAGGTTTCTAATTGTTAGTAATTTGGAGTATTTCTGCTTTCAGATTGGCAGGACACAATTAAAGCTGTAATTATTCTCAAGAATTTAAGCCAGCTCTTCATAGGAAGATTGTTCATCCACTTTGGTAACAACTTTAATGCCATATTTGTAAGAACATTATGGAATACCCTGGGACTCCCCATCCTCACTAGTATTCTATACCCTTTGAACACTGTCTTTGCACAGCACCAAGATCCAGAGACACTAAATTGTTAAATCTGTATTCCAGATGTGCTGCTTACAGCCACATTTTGAAGTATGATGTAGCATGTAACGTACTAGGTGTGAAGAGTTTCATTTTTCCATTTTTGACAAAATATTCAAGACTCCTTAAAAAGATTAGGAAAATACAAGCAACCCCCCAAACCAAGTAACAATGCCAGCACCTTTGAACTGTACAACACAAGACACAGCTTCAGTACATGAGACAGCTTTAGTGAATTCAGCAGTAGTTTGAATTGAAAATGAGTCTCATTACCTGACCAGCTGGAAGATGCGTTTGAGGTAGGACTTGATCTCTCTGACAGCCTCCTGCAGTAATCGTCGATTTGCTCCTACTCCAACATAGGTCATTCTGTAGACAGCTACCAGTGTTTCCACCAGCTTGCCCAAGGGATGGAGAGGAGTATCACAAGCCTGAGACAAAGGATATTAACTGGCCAGTCAGAGAGATCAATGGCAGACAAATTTAAAAAATAGAATTCAAGAGACATGGGTCAGAGATCCAACAATAGGCTTTCAAAAAATACTACAAATATCTTAAAAATGAGCTATATTTAACAAATTTCCACTTGGATTATAAAATTTATGTGTCAGCTAAACACAATTTATAGGAGTCAAGACAGTACAAGAATTTGTGCTACTACTTGAACTAGTCACCTGTCCAGTACTCTTAAAATTAACATGCAAAAATTAGCAAGTATTTCAAGATGCTTTGCTGGGATCCAATGTAAAAGAATGAAAACAGTAACTGAAAAGAAACTGACTTTATGAGAGCATTCATTAGGTATTCGATGATTTTAGTCTTAGTTGTGGACTTCAATGTATTAAGAAGTGATGAGCAAGCATGAACTATGGATCACAAGAGTGCAATTATGGAAATAATTAGGAAAGCTATTACAAAGTGAGCTTGATGTCATGCCTTGCCATGCCTTACTATGGGAGCATTTCAGTCAATACCTTTATCAAGTATTTTTTAATATTTTCATATTTTTCCAGGGTGAAGGCACCAATGTGTTGTGGAATGAACTCCAAACTTTCCAGTGTCTGAGTATGTGAGCGGCTCAGTAATTCCGGGCTGCAGTTTAAAAAGACAAAGACATTGTACAGGTTGAGACATACAATAGGGAACAAACCCGACATTAACAACTGAACTAGTTCTAAACATCAGTACGTCCCTGAAGGGGTTTGTGGCGCAGAGTAGTAAGGTTATGATTTTGCTTGGGATTTGCTGTTGTTTTAACTAAACCTTTACAGCAGAGTTTCTCGTTTAGAGCAGAGTGCAATTCCAGTTTCCTTCTCCATCCCTGTTTTGCCTGCTGATACATTCTCTAGGAGCCAACCTGTCTTTGTGCTGCCGTCGGTTGGTGGTCAGAGCTACCGCAATGTTGTCCCAAGCCTTCCATCTGTCCCCCTGGCCAGGGCTCTCACAACCAAGCTGGTTCCAGCATTCTTCAAATACTGCCTTCCATTTCTCATCAGGAGACACTGCCAGGATCCCAAGTTTCCGCCTAATAAAATGACCAGTGGGTCTATTAAACTCAAATAGCAATGAAACAACATTCAGCTTGAAAACCACCCATGGCTAATCTCAATCTAATCTCTCACACTGTTTTACCAAAGCTGATGTACTTCACAGTCTGTACTGTGAACCAAGTTTCATCACTAAGAATAAAGCTAGAGCCTACTATTAATACCTACATGAGAAAACAGCTATGAAACTTACTGGTTTTACTCTTTCTTGCAGCCTTACAGGAAATGGTACAACAAAGGACTGGTGCTTATCTTCACCACTGGTATTCATTCAGAAGTCTCAGGACACATTCATGTAGCAAGGGCACAGCACAAGTAAGTCCCAAGTGTCTCACTACCCTGGAATGTACAACTAGCACAGCTACGCACATAACTACCGAGGATGGGTACACAGCTTCTGACCCTAAAGTAGTAGTGACAGATAATGTTGTATGAGATGTTAGGGATGTGCTGATAGAGAGCAAAACCAGCTCAGGCATCCTTTCACTGCCAGACAATGCTCAGGAATCATCTATAGCCAGAAGAAAACCAAGAGTTCTTCTTCCCATATATATAAATAAAGATATCTCAGACATATAATGAAATTTAGGGCTTTGAAAAGCTTTCTCAAAACAAATTATTGCTGTCAGGGTTACCAGTTCTATCTTGATTTAAATCAAGTGTCAGAAATTATCAGACCTTTCATTAATATTTCTTCCAGCACATTTGAGATGAGAACTAGCAACACAGGTATTTCCCCATGCTACCAGTTTCAGACAGCAGAAAAAGTAGGCTCTAAGCCTTTTCAGAAATTATACCAGAAGATTTTCAACTTGCAGACAGTCAGAAAAGGGCAGATGAAACCCTTATTTCACAAGCCATCCGCAAAAATATGTACATACATTTATTCATAGACTCCCTACTGGGGTAAAAAGCAGACAGCTGCGAAGGCTGCAAGTGTTCAGTTCAGCAGGGAGGCCCTGCTTAACTTGCATGCTGTTGTAGGTGTCAGCACTGTCAAAAGAAATTACCAGTGAAACCTTCAGGACGCCTACTGAGAAGTAATCTACGTAAAAATATTAGAGCCGTGTTTCCCATTTTAATCTGAAATTTGAGAGCGTGCTTCCAAGATACTGAATCCCACACAGCAATTGCTAAACCAGTACATGGTGCTACCACATACCAAACATCTCACCATCAACTCCTTAAATTTACTTAGGTTTCTTCTACTCAAAGATGTATCAGTTATAACTTCAACATGTTTTGTTTTTTTCCCCCCAGAAATAATTAAGCAAATTGTTCTAATGCATCTGCTGTACAGAGGGGTTTATGGATACTTTCCAAAGTGATCTTCACCAAGGTATTAAAATGCTCGTTTGCAATTCAGCAACTTCTTATTTTCTTACACACTGTTTGGAAGAGGTGTAGGATCCAGTCAATTCTGTCCAAATATATCCCCACTGGCATTAATAAATGACACAATTCATTAAGCTGCTAACAAAGTAACTGGCAGAAGGCAGAGAGGTCTGTGATTACCTTAGCCACTCTAATGAAACTTAGTCTTTCTCAGGAGCTCAAAAGTCAGCAGCAGCTGTGAATTCAGGTTCTATCAGTCACTTCCAATACAAATAAAAAGATTTGAGACTGCTACAGCACAGTAGCAGCACATCAGCTGTCCTGTAGTTTCATGCCACTATTTGCATATTCAAATAGTAATTAAAGCAAGAATAACTATAAAAATATGTTTATCTTATTTCATTTCCTGAGCAGCAAGAAAGAAGAAAAATGCTTTCAAAACATCACTGTTTCTTTGGAAGAGATGTTTTTAACTGGCCTTTGAAAAAAGTCAATAATTCTGTTCTTAAGTATTACTGAACCACATGAAAAATTATTTCGTATTCAACACTCACAGTGCTTTAGGTTTGTACTTCTCATTCTCATACAAACTAGGTTTGAAGTAGGTTCCTGTGATTTTTATTCCAGATCCCCACTCTCCACTGAAGAGACCTTCAATATAATCTCCATTTGGCAAGGTCAGTATTCCCTTGAGAAAAGATAATAAAAAATTTAACTAAAATCCATTTGGAACTAAATTACAACCTTTAAAATTTTTTAGACGGTATCAGTTTACAAGTGACAACTGTAATACTGACCTTTCCATTCAGAGTCCAGTTATCTGAAAATTCCCCCTCATAGACTGTATCATCCTCAGAAAGCAGGATTCCAGTCCCCTACAAAAAGAATCATAAAGAACACAAAGCAGTAATTATAACAGAAGGCCAGACCACAGATCTAAAGATGCGCTTTAGAAAAACCCATTACTAATTCTTAGCAAGTAGTAATTTTTAAGCTGTTTCTGAAAGTAATCCTAGGTAAAACAGAGCAGGGATTATAAAGACAATTCTAAAAGCATGGACAACAGAAGATTAGAACAGAAGGTTTACACAGCCTAACACACACTCATCTGCCTCAGAAAGCTGCCACACTTAGAGGCAAAGTCCCTACAGCCCAGGGTCCAGTGTCCAACTCACCATCATTTTGTTGGTGCTGAAGGCTCCTTCGTAATATAGTCCAAACTGAGTAACCACAACACCATTGCCTTGGCACAGATCATCTTGCCACATTCCCATGTACTTTTCTCCTCTGAAGAAATATGAAGTAGGAAAAATAGAGTCTAAATAGCACATTTATAGTCTTTCTTTGGTTTTACAGCCACATTTGACCATTACAGACACCACGAGAAGAGAGTCATAGAGCACTTGCTTTGGGTCTGTCAGTTTAGTTTCACCAGCTCCATGGAAATACAAACTCTTTTTGATACAAATAACTTATAGTGCACTTTCTTTCACAATTCACATTTCAAATTGGCCATATCCAAGCAAGCTGATGAGCTGAAACAGTGCTGAAGCCCTGTTAAGCCCAGTGCACGCCCCAAGGAACCTGAGCAGTAGGTTTTTGTTTTGCCAAAGGTGTTTATTTCTTTTAACTAAAGTCAGATGACTCAAACTGAAAGAATAATAAATAAAAAGAAACCAAGCTGTTCTTCCTGGGGAATAGGAGGGGGACCTAGAAATTCACACATGACATTTTTGAAATATTAGAGTGCAAAAATTGTAAGGAAACACATCATATTGTAGAAAGTTTCTGTATAACAGCCTAACAAAGGTCATGATATCAAAAAATTGAATTAGACAATTAAAGATTGCTCACAAATAAACATTAGCCTCTTTCAGACTATTTAAAATACTTCTTTTTTCTGTATTTAAGCACACAGAAGTCAGGCTAGAGCTGTTTGAAACTTAGTGCAAGTCCCAAATATTTTGAAACAGCCTATTTTTCCAGTTGTTCTGAAAGAGAACATGATGTTTTCACCATGCAATTAATAAACCATTGACTTGTCAAGGCCTTTTTTTCTGCTTTTAGAGGGAAACTAGTGATTGATTTGATACAATTCTGCTTGTTACCAAGCATTTTCCTTGAAATGTACCCAGGAAAAATTATGTTTATAGTAAAGAGAGTAAGCCAAACAATTAAACTAAGCTCAGGGGTCTCTCCCAGCTGACTGGCCCCATAAGGAAGCAGGAAGCTGGTCTGATTCATCCTGACAACTACAGGGGTCTCTGCTGGGTGAAGGCCCCTTGGAGAGAGATTCCGTATGCTCGGTTACCGGGATGGAAACTCCAAGTCCCACTTGTTCAAATAATTGTTTGCAACAATGACAGCAGGCAATAAAGAGTGTCTGCAGCTATTCCTTATTTATCTGGGCTGCAGAATAAGTGCAGAAAACAAATCCTGAGGACACAAAGATACACACATTACCTCCCTGAGACCAGAAACAAAACTACATCAGGGCAGCTCACTCATGTTTGAGTAGCTCAGGAGTAAAAAGCAAATGCCACATTCCTCCTTCACCATGAACTGCCGCTGCATTTACGAATTCTGGAGGTGAGAGGATTTGCAAGAAAAGCTGGTATCTCTTTGTCATAGATAAATAAATGACTAAAGAAAATACGCAGAGACATCTTGGCACTACAGCGTAAGAACCACCACCACTGAGCGAGACTAGATGCAAAACCGACATCTGGAAATACCTAGAGATGTTACAAGAGCTCTGTTTCAGAAAAACATCCCCCCTTCACCCTCCAGACTTTTGCCTGCTTGGCTTTTGAAGTGGGCATTCAGTTAAACAACAGTTCCTTGGGCTTCCACCAAAAGCTCTTTCCAGAAAAACAACGAATAAACTGGCCACTATTTTGACAGACTATATTGATCTGTGCTCAAGATTCATTTAGTGCACATATTTAGAGCAAGTCTATTTCTGAGAGCATCATTTCAGTAATCTGCCCTGAGAGAAAGCATCTTCCCTCCACTGCATTGGCAGAGTAAGCCAGTGGAAAACCTGAGCATGAGTTGAAATTCACGAGCACCATTATCTGCCACTGAACAACCCAGTTTTATCAGCCTGAGATGAAAGAATACTCCTCACACGACATTCGTAACACTTTCAGCACATGCACAACACAACACCTCAATAAGACACCATATTCAGAGCTAGTTTTCAGGCAGGAGTAGGACAGAAAAGCAAGACACAAAAAAACAGTGCAACCCCTCCACCATTCACTCCAGAAGCAGCACCAAATAGCAGTTCCTAGACCCAATTCTTTATACCATCAACTGAGAAAGCCCAGCAATAAAGAAGAAAAAAAGAGACATGCACTATTACTGGTACTAACAAATCAAATCCTATCCTACTATTTTGGCAATTGTATGTCATACTTGAGTTTTAAGGATTTGTGGAAGCATTACCTTGTGATATCATCAAAAACTCCATAACCACTCTTCTTGTCCATTATCCACTGTCCAATGAACATACTGGGAGAAGAAGAGGTCAGCTTCCCACTGCGCAGCAGCCCGTGCCCATGCCGCATGTTATCCTGGAAACACCCTTCATAAACCTCCCCGGTAGCATAGCTGGAACGGCAACAACAAAAGAACAGGTAAGAGTCCTGTCACCTACTGCTCTGTTAGGGGGCTGGTTTTGGAGTTTTTATTGGTTTTGTTTTGTTGGGTGCTTCCCCCAAACAGATCAACTCTCTCTTGTTTCTTCTAGGAATTTGCATTACAACCACACCAAGCAGCAACTACAGCTGAAACCTGTTTGGGATAAAAGCAATCCTTTAATACAAGTCTTTGGATGCATTGTTGTTCTAAAGCCACCCTCTGCCCAACAAGCAAGGCCATTAGAGGTTATATTTACCTCTCAGAGTAAAGAATCCCCTCTTACTGCAAGGTGGCAGCAACATCAGAACAGACATTAGTAACAGACCGCTGTACAAGTTGCATTGTGAGCACAGCAGAAAATAAGCCACGCTAACTACAACCACAAGTCTGCAATGTAACAAAGCTACACACAGAGGCTTGGTCAGAGCATCAGCCCTGTTTTTCCTTCTGCAGTGACAGCAGCACAAGTGCCACATGTTACCTGTACACTCCATGACCACACATTTTGCCTTCCTTCCAGTATCCCACGTAATGGTCCTCTTTATTCAGTGCTTTGTTAGGCACTCTGTATTCACCATACCTGCCAGTGCAGAGATGGAACACAAGCAGCTGTAACACCAATACGTTTCATTAACAGAGCAGATACACATCACAGAGCCATTCCAAAATCAGAATGCTCTCTCTCATTTTTAGTGCATCTCTAACTACAGCAGTCACAGATGATAGTTTTTATAAGAGAAAGCAAGTATTCCAGCATCACTATATCAATTCAGGCCATACTGATCTCTCCTGTTTGCTTGTGACATGTTGTTAAGTAATCCTCTTGCCACCACACTGCAGCATTTTTCTCAGGCCATGAGCCTTCTCAAATCTTAAGACTGCTTCTACCTTTAGTATTTTCTTCAGCTCTTGATAATTCAAGTACACTCTATTCCAGGGAAAGATGAGGACATGTATTGCTAGAGAAAAGATTTTTTCAAAAGATGCTAGCTTCCAATTATGCTCAGTGTAAAGGAAATACCACAATTTCAGTATGCCTGAAAAGAATGAGATACACAGCTGTATTTATTGATTTTAATCTCCTGAGGAGATTGAAATCCAGTTCTGAAGGTTCTCCTGAGAGTATGTCCACCCAACAAGACACTACTGTTAAGTGCTGAGACTGTAACATGCATGCTGAAATACAAGTATACACATTTGATAATTTCAGCAATTACAGCTGAATACTAATCCATTTACTTCTGGGTGGGATTTGTTTGCAGTATTTCCATCTCCAACAACCCTAAAATCTCCAGGGTTTGTTACACTTAGTTACAAATGACCAAAGCTCTAATCTGGTTTTATAGTTTGACATTATACCAATAGCCAAGAGGAATTTTAAAAAGCTGTCTGCAGTCAGACCACATTTCAATTTCCCCTCCAACCTAGTATTTTGAAAATACATCTGGAAGCCAATAGGACTCCTCACATATTTTTATCTTGCCCAGTACAGACATGTCTGCTCACAAGATGCATATAAAAATGCCTTTGGAAATAAGTTCATCTCTCAGCCTCAACAGTGCTCTAAGCAGATTCTTAGCAATGAAATCCACAGATTAATTCAAAGCCGTGTGATACATTAAGTTATTTTCAAGTTGTGATGGTTTGACCCTGGGTTGATGAACAGTTGTATAGTGCTATAGTACAAGTGCTTTTATTTATTTCACCAAACAACGTGATAATCTCTAGAACTTGCATTCAGCCTACTTTCAGTCTCCTCTGTACTAGTTATCTTCATCATCAAGGTCACATACTCTCATTAGTTTTCACCCAAACCCTGAAGTCTCAATTCAAGATTTTGTCTCCTTGCTAAATTACTAAACCTTTGCTCTACCAGAAATATAGCAAAGAAAATACTAGAGAAGGTACATCACGATGTTTTAAGAAAGGTCAGTAAGATATTTTAAATTAATTTTAAAGGAGTTGTTGTTTTCTCCTACAACTAAAAAAGTTTTTTTTGCCTGACTCCACAAGTAGTGAGAGTATCTTACCCATCCTCCAGCCCAGCCCGGAAAGTCCCAGAGTACATTCGTCCATCTGCCCATTTTAGGATCCCTCTGGAAAAAAATACAAACCCATGCCAATATATTAAGTTAATCAGTTCACTTCGCATTTTTCAAATAACTTCTGTGAGTGAGCCTATTTATGGTTACTGCAACCACTTTTGGTTTCAACCAAAACCATTTTGGTTTCAACCACTCCATTCCAATGCTTTTACCTTCCATGGGGTTTTCCTGAAAGCCACCTCCCATCATAAACAGCATCCTTGAATCGAGGGTCCTTGTAGAAGGTGTATTTGGCACTGCGAGAAATAGGAGGTTCCTGTCTTGGCACATTCCCACCAGCTCCATATAGAATCATGTCAGAAGTCCCTTTAAGGGCCTGATCCACTGCTTGGCTTATTGCCCTCAGCCACTTGGTCTGAAATAGAAAGTGGTTCGTCACAGAATTTAGCCAACACCCGTCTTTGCACTGACTCTCACCTTTACAGCAAGCACAGTCCTGTCCCTGGCACTGCTCAGCACAGTGCTGTGCACTGCAGCACCGCTACCCTCAGGCACTGTGTACAGCCAGCCTGCACATCCAGATGCAAAATGACCTCATTCTTGGGGAATACTCAGGCAATCCTTCTCCCAGTTTGGTTTCACAGTAGGGGAAAAAGCCTCATTCGCATCACTGAAGCCATGTCAAATTTGTAGATATGCCCACCTTCTCCTGTGGTGTTGAAGAAACAAGAACAAACTGTTCTTCTGGCGTTGTAATCTTCAACCCGTTCCTACATGGGGGGGAAAAGTATTTTAATCTGTGAAATTCCATCCTGAAAACCCAGGTTTCTTAGAGCATCAATATTGTATCTTCTCTTCACTACCCCAGCTACCATTCCATTTAAGTTAGCAATAAAGGAAGCAGCAGCAAAGAAGACTTGCTTCCCTCTCAACCACCTTATTCTTTGTGATGTTTACACAACTTTTTTTAAGACCTAGAAATACATTTTCTGAAACAAGAAAAAGGGTAGACATGGCTGCAATCACCGTATTCCACTCCAAATTCACAAGAATTGGTACAAAATGCTCATCTTCTCTCCCAAAATATCGGACTATTTCAGCATCACAAGAATACTCACACATTACCAGCTTCTTCTGAAAGAGCTTCTACCCACAGTGTGGACAAGGGAAAGATGTGGTGTGTTGAGAACTGTAGGAAAGAAGGGAAACATAACCAGTTACTCATCCATTAACCCTGCCCCATTTTTTTTTTCCGAATGGTTTCTTTTTTCTCTCTCTTTGAGGACTAGGGAAAAATTGAGCATTAGGGACTCTTTCTACCACCCTGCTCTGAGAAACAGCCAACAGAAACCATACCAGCCACACAATCGAATGTTAAAAAGGCACAAGATTCATTTTTACAGTGCAAGAACTTCACTGCATGAAAAATATGTAATGTTGTTTGAAGCAGAGAAAAGGTTTTGTTCCTGGCTCCAAGCTGGCTTACCTGAGCATGCACCAGAGCATCGTTGAAGAGGATGAACCAGTTCACAGAGAACCTTCCTGCATGCTGCAGGGACAGCCCCCGATTGCTGCTTTCACAGATCAAACGCCGCTCTGGCTTCCGCAAGGAGTCCTGCAGGTGGGGTCAAAAGCAAAATGACACAATCTCACTTCTCACTGATTGTGATGTAAGGTCAGTGCTTTAGTCTTTCATAGTAGAGGCCCAACCTTTCTGAAGTAAAGAGCACTACAGCAACACCAACTGGAAAAAACAGCAAGTGCAACTGGGACAGCAGCATCAGTAATAGACACAGGCACTAAGAGCAAGAGATTCAAGCGGCTAATGGACTGGCAATCATCACTATACCGTCATTTTCCCAGGAAAGGTCTTCCAGAAGCCAAGGGTGTATTCTGCTTCTTTCATTTTTCTGCTAAGATGGACAGCAAGGCTTTCGTAACATGAACTAGAATCCTGCAGCTTCTGGTATTCTGGAGATGCCTGTAGGGCACAAGGTAAAACAGAGCTGAGGCTGCTTCTGAACGCCTGTACCAACGCCACCAACCAGGCTGCAATACAACTGCTCATTTTATTAAATCAGCACTAAGTGCATGACAGTTGGTCTGGGTACTAAACAGAGCAGACAGATCTATTTCCCTGGTCACATGTTCTGGTGATGAGCTGAGAGGTTTTAAAAATCACAAGAAGGCCTCTGAATGTTAAAAGGAGAATGACTAATACACAATTACATGCTCTACCTTCTTGTAGCTTAACAAGCTGTACCAGAAGTAGTGCCCATAATTGCAGGAACAATATTCTAAATTACTATATTGGGCTAAATGTACAAGTAGTTACTGTTCCTGTTTAGTCATCTTTTATTGCAAAACAAAGCAATTATATATATCTAAATGGGTGGTAAAAGTCTACCTAATATATATGTAGTGTTTTTAGTAGAGTATTACAGCCAAGGGTAGCTACAGCAATGATGCCAGATGAAACTGAAAAGCAACAGGCAAACATCAAAACAATATATTTGCAATTAAGCACTCAGGCACACAAACAAGCTCTGGCAGGGTAACAAGTTTCTACTTGTCATGTGCTCTGTGCAGGTGGTGCAAGATTGTGCAAATTAATCTACAAGATCTTCCCTGCAGCAAATACAAGTTTGAGGTAGCTCCTCTCAGGAATAAGCTGTTTCTAATTACCTGGCATTTGCTTCACACAGTTACTTCCAAGTGTTAAGTTTCATATGTGTATTTAATGAACTATAGATTAAAAAGCCATCCTACCACTTCAAAACATGTGGCAAGCTTTAACAAAGTCCTGGCATAATTATGAAGTCGTCCAAATGGCATGAAAAACAGAGCATTCAAAACTTCCACTAGCTGGAGGTTTTCCTCATTCTTCTCAGACAGTTTCTGTAACAGCTCCTGGTTTTTACTCAAGAAGTCTCTAAATGATGGGACCATGGGGAAACAGGGACAAGAGAAGAAAAAAGACAGACATCAGTGATGTTTTATGTAAATGAGCCCAGATCACCCTTTTTTGGATTATCATAAAACAACACAAATGATAAGGGCAAATGCATGCTGCTTATTCATCTATTTACAATTTAGTCTGAGGAAGTACAGCAGTAAAGACATGTAGCTAAAACTGCAACACAAGACTTGTTTTTTACTTCTAATTTCATATGCTCAGTCATCAAACTGGTTGAAGAAAGTTGACTATGTTGCTCACTTGGAGTGTAACCAATTGCCTTTTTCCTCTTTACCAGTTGATTAGTAAAGAACAAACAGGTGGAAAGACTTCCCCACTGCTTTTAGAGTAGTAAGTTTCTAACACTGTTGATTTATACAAGAAGGACTGAAAAAATCTTAACTTTGCTCTAATGCACTTCCCTAAATATACTGAAATCATTTCTTCCCCCTGCTGTTGTTCAAGGCAACGGACCAGTTCTTCCCCTAACTACAAAAATTACATCCTACTTCAGAGAAAGGCAGGAAATCTGTTCAATCCTCAGTCTGATTTCCAAAAGGGAGAACTAATCTAGTTCAGAGAAGAAGAGGGAAATGATTCTGAAGACAGTAGATTAGCACACAAACCCAGGATTTCTTCATTAAAAGGAAATCACACCTATTTTTCCCTCTCCTTTGCTGTATGTGTGTGCTCACTAGTGCTGGCACATGTGACACGTGCATTGAAACACATCCAGCTGGGAAGCATTTAAAACACAAGCTGCAAGAATCAGGTGAAGCTGAGAGAGCAGGCCCCAGGGACAGCAAAACAGACCAGAGGTCACAGCAGTCTCCCTAAGAATGCTACACAGTTAGTGAGATGCCATCTCACACAAAATACTGTACCTTGTCCTGCTCTGGTAATGATACTTAAGCACTCTGTTATTGAACAAGCCTTAGGAATAAAATCTTCTTTAGAGAGAAGAGAGTTTTTCCTTATTTTAAATTTATGCCCCTGGACAGCTTGCTGTTTTTAATTTTGAGATCCTCAAATGGAGGTTTCTCTGTTGAAAAGCACCAAACAATAACACACAACACTCAGCACAGCTCATCTACTCTTTCAGAGGACATGCTCAAAAACCTGCCAACTATGGAGACTTCCATTGAAGCTGGAACTTTTTTAAAGTCAGGACTACATCTAATGCATTCATACTACTGAAAATCCATAAAAGATGGACTGACACCATTAACCATTTACTAAGACAGTATCCCTCAGGGAAGGAGTGGGGGGAAATTCATCATTAGCAGTAGATACTCTTAACTTCCCTTTGCAAGGAACAGGACAAAACTTGCACGACATCTCTTCCCTGAAGTATTATTCACCTAGTGAGACCCTGGTTGCAGCAGGAGAAGCTGTGATACCCAGCAGTGACAACTGATGTGATGAATTCAGCATGGGTGATTTCAGAATGAAATATAAATGAGCTTATACTTGAACCAAGATTTCCTCTAAGTCTCCCTAAAAACCCTGACCAATGAAAAAAGATTCTCAGTGTCTCTCTGCAGGGGGAGTCTGTATTTAGACTTTGGCACTGGTCCTCAAGTGCAGAATATTCTTCGTCCTAAGTACCTGCATTTCCAAGAACTTCCAATATCCTCATTTACACTGCATTCAAAGTGCTCCATAAACGTTAATGGAATTGCTCCCAGATTACAGAATTTGGAAAGGAAAGGCAGCAGTTTCACAGACAAATTAAAAACTACCCTCAGTGCAACAACTTCTTCAAAGCACTAAAGTGAGAAGTCATTCTTTGAAGAAGTGTCATTACTTTATTTCCTAGACAAAAATACTACTGAAATGAGACAAAGCTTCATGGTCTAGAAACCTCAAACGTACTGTCTCAGGCCTTAAGATACAATTCCTTCCTCCCATTTACAGCATCTATGCATGAAATAGAGAGAAGAAATCTTGAGAGGCAGAGAAGATGCATGTGCAGAAATGTTATTTTTGCATCATTTTAAAGCACTTCCATAAACTTTAAGAATTCAAATGAAAGTGAATTCACATTACCTACCGTAGCCAATTCTCTTCTGTATTTTCTTGACAGCAACATTTGAAAGAATAAACACTAACACTGAATAATGATGAACACTTAGCTTCATTTAACTAAAGTTTTCCAAAAAATCATTATCTGAACTCTACGTTTCTTTGAAGAAATTTCCAGTAGAAGCTTTTTTCCTCCTTTCTCCACCTTCAACATGAAGTAACTGAACTCAGCAGCATTTTAACCTAAATTTTTATCACAGTTCAAGTAACTTTCCCTTCCTCTGAAGGATAAGGGATTAGTGTACTCAAGAATGCTGAGACCAAGTCTCTGCACGGTCATTACTACACACAT
Source organism: Machaerirhynchus nigripectus (assembly GCA_013397975.1). Taxonomy (NCBI): domain Eukaryota; kingdom Metazoa; phylum Chordata; class Aves; order Passeriformes; family Dicruridae; genus Machaerirhynchus; species Machaerirhynchus nigripectus. Next base: position 839,906 of record VZRQ01006359.1, on the reverse strand, counting down.
ACACACTCCATTCTTTACAGTTCCTTGCTAATTAATAAAAATGTCCAAAAAATTGTAAAGGTTTGCTTACATTGCTGGCTTTGCAAGGAGCATAAATCCTCCCATTACGAGGAAGTTTGTTACTGAAGTACAATACCTAATATAGGGAAGAAAAAGATCTTCAGTTACAAAATGAAAACCTCCCTGAAAGTAGCAACTGTTGTAATGTCCAACAGTTTATAATGACATCAGTAATAACTTCTACTATACAAGTTTTATAGTACTTGAGAAACACTCAGTGTTACTGAACACTTGGCATTCACCTTCCACACGAAGCACTGAACATGCATTACTAGTCCACATTTATGCTGCCATTAGCATAATGAAGAGGGCTTACTTTAATTTTACTTTTGTTTCTCTCAGATTTGGGCATGTACAGAATAGACCACCTGTTTCAACCATTTAGTACTGCTAGCTTCTAATTATAGTCAAGAAGGAAATTTCAAGATGGGAATTTTCTCTTTTCTTGCTATTCAACATTCTACCTATGACTTCTCTCCATCACCATTAAAAAAAAACAACAAACCAAAACGACCTTTCTCCAAGGGAAGAGGTCTCTGCTTAGCCCATTTATCAGATTCTATTTATGTTGCCTGACTGGTCCTTGAAAGATGCTCATGGCATTATGCTGAGGTTCTGATGCCATACACATAAAAACATGTAAGCAATAGGGAGCAAAGGGGAAGAGCAGCAGACAAACAGTAATGAGAATAGAGATTAGGTATTTCAGTCTTTGAGGAAGAAGAAATTAAAACCTTCTATTCTGAGTAATGAGAACCAATTTTGAAAATCCAGGTTACAAGAAAAATTCAAGTTCAAGACTAAGTTAGAAAATGAGAGAACACAGAATTATGAATGATCTGTATGATAAACAGAGATGAAAACTTCTTCTAGGGTGATACAGCATAAGTTCATCAGTGACCCAGCAAAAATGTTATTTTGTGAACATTTATTGTTATAATATATATAACACAAAATGTTATTTTGTGTTTTTGAACACAAGCTATTGTGCTTGTGTTCAAAAAAACTGCATCTAGTTGTCCATTCAAAATGCTACTACATAACAGAGTTGATAACTACTGCGTAACTACTGAAGTTGATAGTCTTGAAATTTTGTTTCCTTAGATATTTTCAGATATCCGGTAACCAAAGCTACATGCAGATACAACATTTTTAGACTGTCTGTTAAGCCATTATTTTTCACAAAAACCTGTAGGTATTAAGTATGATGAGACTTCTGTCACATTTAAATAAAATTGTCCAGGAACTACAAGTTACTAAGGGGAAAGACAGGAAATTGGTTGACTGCATAGATGTTCTCTCCCAAAAGCATTAAGCCAATAAAAACAATAACCAGGAAAATCCAGACTTAATTCTGAGTACTAAAGCAGCTCCAACTTTTGGGTGACAGGTGCAATGCCAGCTGTTTAGCAGGTATGAGGACAGAAGAATCTTCTTCTGGAAGACAATCTTTAGTTATTGACTACTGAAAAAGCATTTTGTAACCACAATAAATCCCCAAAGGTTGCTTTAATTAGTGGCCTAGCCATGGTAATTCTATCACATTATACTAAAAGATTCTTAACAAGTAATAAATATTTAGGCCTATAGGCAGCAACCAAAGAAGAGTCTGTACTCAGAGTTTTACACAAGGGAAGCTGATGCTGTCCATGTGCTCCACTGGTGAAGACTTGGAGATACATCTCACTACAAAATGAATCAGTTTGTATAAAACTCTCCACGTATTTATTTCTAAATCACAACAATACAACAGTTATGTAGCTTTCCTTATGACCTACTTTCCCTTAACTCAGGGCTTGTTGCAGTCAGTAGATTAAGCCTGCAGAGACTCAAGATGAGAGTGAATTGGATACTTGCTCAGTGTAACTATCCAAAAAGAGACTGGAATGCTTCAGGATGGCCAAGCTCCTGGCTTCTTTTACTCCATGAAGAAAGCTACTTAAAGAAGCTCCATGTTGACCAATGAGATAGCACAGCTTGCTGAACCTGCTTGCCATTTCCTGCAACAACTGGATTGTATTTGCATTGCCCAAATTATCTGTAACAGACCAGAAAGCAATTTAGCTTACCTTATGAAAGAGCAGCACCCATTAACAGAGAGAATGACAACACGGTGCTGTTTAGATGTTTTATCAGCACTTTCACCTCATGGCTACATTATCCAGAATCAGAAATTCAACAGTTTTAGACTAAATACAGTGCAAATAACAAAGGTACTTCAGGTGAAACCAGCAGGAAAGTGCAAATAGTAACAGAATGTACACTGTCAAAATGCAACTGTCTTTCATCTCCACATCTAAACAGGGGAGAAAGCATGACGTTCGATTTATTGAAAAAATATTATTCCTTTTAAATTTTGTGTAACAGAAATTTATTGTGGAACTTAGGCAAAACAATACCAAGGAAAACATTAAAAGAAGGTCTTACCTAAACCTAAAAGAGGTCTAAGGACCTGAGATTTGATCTCGCTCAGTTTGAAATAAAACCTTCTCTCAGTAGCAGCCAACTCATGCAAACTGGCAATATATCCCATTACGTTTTTGTCTACTAAGGCCAGACAGTTGTCACCACCAGCTATCACATTGCTTATGTACCCTACCTGAAAGATGAAAAAAAGAAAAAACAGCAGCTTTAATACTTTTCTTTTTACACTCCAATTTAAAAATAGAGTAATGCAAATAAAGTGTATTTTTAAGAGCACTAAGTGCTAGTAAGTATTAATTACCTTCAGTGACAAACAACCATCCAATACTGGCTTAATACAAGAGTGACAGAAGTTGAAGATAGATTTATAGCCACTGCTGTTCATTTTCCTGACTCTGACAGAGTCTAAAGACAATGAATAGACCACCTTTTAACGTGGCTCATACAACCACTCCATGTTTAAGAGATAGTGACCTTAAGTTCAGTCACTTCTAGAACTGCAGTCTGCATATATCAATAATGTTGTTAAATAGCATTATGTCAGCTGTTTCTCCTATTTAATATGAAGAAAGGAGAACAAGCCTCTATTCGAATTATGACTGCTCTGAACAGGTCCTTTCTGGACCTGGAATATGTCTATTTATTGATAAGAGTCCAGCTTATTAATACTGCAATACTACTAACAGTAGGTATTTGCTTTTCACAGTAGTTCAAAGCAAAATTCTTCCCTAAGGTCAGCACAAGTGCCACTGATAAATTGTGGTTCCTCACTAATTTTGGTTCACATGCAGTGCCATAGAGTAATTCAGAGTTTGAGCTCTACTTTTATTTTCTTGGTTGCTAAATAAAGGATTCCTTTGAAACACTGAGCCACAGTTGTTCAACAAGCAACCCACAGGCCAATTCTCATATGCAAGAGCCTACCAGCAACCCTTAAAGAAAAGGGAATGGCCAGCAACAATCCTACAGAAAGAACAATCCTAGAGAACAGGTGTGTGTGTCTGCATGCACAGACACAGACCCAGCGTCTAAATCTCTGTCACTCCTCAAAACACTTCCCAAACTGCTATTCTGCTCAATTTAGGGAAGTGATACCGAGAGGAGCTAAGGCTGAGACACTCTCTACCCTCACCATTTCGTTTTTGTTACCTTAAACCTCATGTTGGTCTGAAACCATACACAAACAACTTGGAAGAGGACATGCAGTCACAGTACACACTCCTACCTCATGCCAACCTCAAGGCACATATAAGATTCAGCTTCATGAAAAAAATGGTGTGGGGGCACCTCCTGTCTCCCGTTAACATCAAATGCACGTTTTTTGCTCAGATCCCCCTTTACACTCATGTGAAAGGGAGGGATGGTGCAGAACTCACAGGGACCTTCTGCCCAGTCACAAACAGGAGGCATAATATTGGAATGGAGTAACAGAACAGAGCAGCCAGTGGCCTCAGCTGAGAGACAACAAGAAAGTGAACGGCAATAGCAGTGAAGACTGAACACAAAGACTGTGGCGAAACAGAGCACAATAAAAGAGTGCATTTCTGCAGCAGGCACACGTGGAAGGAAATGAATTAAACACAGTGGAAACACCTCCTTGTCCCTCAAACAGAAGGGAAGGCCAAGAAACAGGCAGGGGAGAGAACAATAATAATTGGGCCTCCTCTCTGCCCGCCACGCACTGTGCTCCCCATTTGACTACTAGGAACCAATAATGTGGCTTAAAGCTCATCAAGCCATCAGCACTGTGCTGTTTCCTAAGAGCACCAGTATGATCTGTACTGACTTAAAGGAAATAACACTCACCTTACTACAGGCTAGTAACAAAACTGGACTCTTAGTACAGCTATTTTCATTCAAATTATTTTCTCTTGATGTCTCCTGGCCACTGTAATATAATCCAGGTTGGAAGTCTTTCTCATCTGCTAAGAAGAGGGAATAATCTAGTCCTGCTGCTGTAGTCCAAACACCATCACCGCATACCTAAAATTTGGGAGGAAGGAAGACATTAAAAATCATCACCCAAAGCTGGAGGGAGAGAAAAGTATTTAACTCTTCTAGTCACACATACATAATACACCTGCCAAGATAAACTATTGCAATAACTTCTCAATTTGTCAACTTCAGTGCCTCATAACAAATAAACTCCTTGCACACATATTGGAAAGTCTCTCTTTTCAGTTTTATCTCTAATGGCTGATTTTTTTGCCCTTCAGTTACAAATTAGTTTTATTATTAAATGGGCATCAAGTGACCTTGATTAAAGCTTCAATTTAACATTCAACTGGGAAAATGTTTAACCGGGAAATCTATATAGACATGGGAGACAGTTAATCTGCTGTACATTAATTTGCATTAGGCCTAAGCAGGAAAATTGTGCAGCTAGTTTTCCATTAAGATGAGCACCAGAAAACACATGAAACGCTGTGGTCTAACCCAAAAATTGTTATTTTGCTATTCACTCAATGTGATGAAAAGTTCAAAACAAAGAGAAAACCCACTGCCAAAACTCTGCAAAGTTCTGGAAATACAGAAACAACAACAAATGTGGTCGTGGTCCGGCCAAACTAAAAACACTAGAAAAAAACTGTTTAGAATAAAAATTGAGTTACGAAGTATTTAGAAGTTTCAGCACTGCAACATCGATATCAGAGAAACCAAATATAAGTAAAAGTGAAATCTGATAGGAAGAGACAACCAGTCACATTTCTCACTTCTAGAACTTCACTGTGGTCAGAAACCAGCAGAAGTCTGCGTAAAGGATTTCTTGGGTAGATTTTCACAAGTTCATCTAAAGATCATTCCACAACATAAGCCAAAGAAAATCAAGGGTTCTATTACTGAATAGCACACAGATCCATGAACAGGTCATTCTCAGAAATTACTCTGCACTCACTTGTACAAGAGGAGACCCTAAAATGAAAGAAGAAAACCACAGAAAACAAAAGTACCTTTGAGAGACGAGGGACGGTTGTTGGGGAGTTCAAGTGACCAAGCTGGCCAGAGATATTACTGCCCCAGGAATACACCTGTAAGAAGCAGTGCTAAACATCAGAATGTAAATTTATATACATGGAAACATACTGAACTGTGGTGGCACAAGACATCAAGTGTGCAAACACATACAAATCAAGGAGATAGGATTCGGGTACCAAGAAGCATTTCCTTAATTTTCACTGTCTTCCTACATTTGCAGATTGTCTTCTCACATTCAGAAACGGAATGCATCAAACCAAGTCATAGCAATCTTTAAACATAATGGTGATGGTACATGCAGAACTTGGGCAGAAATAGAACTTAGATTCCACACTACTTCCATGATGCCTCCCACAAACGGGAACAAAAGTTTAGAAGCAAAAGAAACAAAAAACTAGAAAAAACCAAACATGACAACTACATCAGAGATAAACAATAAATGGTAACAATCACTTGTACCTGGGATTTGGCAGTGAGTGCTAAAGAATGATGGCCACCAGCAGAGAGGTGAATCACTTCCTTACCATCAAGGCTTTTCACACACAGTGGCTGAAGCCTGTCAATCCCCAGAACCCGTAAGGCAAGGGAAGAGGGGTAGAAGGCAGGAAAAAGAAAAAATATTATCAGAGGTATTCTTAACACAAAAACACTCAAAGTTTTATTTTCTTCCCCAAAACAAATTAGAAAAAACAAAGATAAATGAAGTCTTCTGGCAATAAACCAGCTTAGTCAAAATGGTCAGGAAAGGTGAAGGTTGATGACAGACCTCACCCTAATTTGGACAAGGTCAAAAGATCATCAAAACTGTTACTGATTACAAGGGGAAAAGTCATAATTGATTGACGCTTGGTAACAACACAACATAAAACATATTATTTCACCTATTAACTTAGGTCACAACACTTAAAAGAACAAGAATACAATGCATGGAAGATGTTTAAATTTGAGAATTTGAGACAGCTCACTACTCAAATTTTTCTAGCAATCTAGTGAATAAAAAAAACATTTACCAAAGAAATCTCACCTTGGCAGAACATCACCATGCCCTAGCTGTCCTTCCTTCCCTTTCCCCCAGCTCCACACCTCTGTTCTTAGAGAGGGCAAAAGAGCATCAGCTTCACCACTGTAGGTTGGAGTCAGAGCCACAGTCCTCATTTTTGCCCGTCCTACCTTCCGTAAGAGCCTTGGGGAAACTGAACAGAGGCCAAGAATTAGAAAAATTGCTAAGCATTCTGATAAATGTATCAGTCAGATTGTGTGTTACACAATAACAGCACTACTTAATAGTAAGTGATCAAAACTTCTCAAAGCAGTTCTAATTCCAGCCTAAGAACAAAGACTGACAGGTAAGACAATAGGTTATGGATACAAAGAAGAACATAGGTGCTAAAAAATAGACAGATGTCAAGTAGTTCTTAGCAGGTGCTAAAGGATAGCAGGCATATGAGAACTATGCAGTTATAATGAAGCAAATGAACCAAAACAAACTATACACTAAAGAAAGTGTTTTGAAGGAAAATATAACCTTGCAGTGAACAGAAGATTCCAATACTTCCTAGAACTCCCCTCAAATCCAAGATCAATATAGAACTAAACCGTATACATGTTCAGTGTAATTAACAACACTAAAATCTGTGAGGGAAGAAGGTCATTAACTTTGAAGCTCAGCAGTGGGAACTGAATACTTATAGGTCCCTGGCTCAAAAGCAGCTCAGTGCAGCGCAGATTACAGACCACACAGATTTTTATCTTCTACACAACCAACATGAAAGACACCTTTGCATCACTTGGTAATAGGACTCGTCCAGTGTGCTCACTTTACCTTCATTTAACAAGAAAGACCATTTGTAAATCCACCCTGCTTTTGGTTTTCTTAGTACGCAGTATCTGCTAGCCTTCACTCTCTCCACTGCTTTCAAGTCGTAAGATATAGTTTAGAATTCATAAAGACCTTTGACAGATCATTAGATTTGTGTTTAATAAATGTTTGGTGTATTTTTCAGTTATAAACCTCCACATTATTGTAAGTTTTCCAGTGTTTTTTCTCCAACATGCTTTTTTACCTTGTGACAATAAGCCAGGCAGGGAAAGCCTTCGACTCCCTCCTTCAGATTCCTCTTCTCTAATATCTACTAAACTGGAACTCTTCTTTCCCTGCATGGATTCCAGTCTGACCTGCTCTTCTCGACTGTCTTTCAGAGCTTCAGGCCCTGGGGACCTGCTGCCCGACTGAGATCCTGCTTCACTCGAAGATGTGCCATAGAAGTTCATGACTTTCTTCAGAGACAAGGCTCCAGCCTCATACGTGGCAGCGACTCTCACCCCAACCGCCGAGGCACAGGAGGCCACCAGGCTGTTCAGGGCGGATGTGCTGCTACCCGGAGGGCCAGGGATACAAGCACCGAGTTGTTCCTCTTGAGATGGCTAAAACCAAAGGAAAATTGGAAACTATCAGAGCAGACAGCACAGAATAGTAGGATGATGATACACACTCACTATTCAAACCATGCACTGGACTGAACACCATATTATGTTTATTATAAATGTTTATTGTAAATTATATATGTATTTTAACTGTATACAATATAAATTATACATGGGGTTTTATGCTTAGGTGTACATCTATTTTTCTGAATAATTTTTTTTAAAGTAGGACCAAGCACCATTTGTAAATGGACTGGGCTTTTTTGCACCTGTCTTGTAGCTCACCCATAAGAGACTGCAGGTATGGGGTTTTTAAATTGAGAGGAGAAAAAAAAAAAAAAAAAAAAAAAATCTTTGCAAACATATATAAAAAGAGATCAAATTTTAAGCTTATTACCAACTTCTTTGCCACCAATGAAAGTGCATCAGGGAGCATGCTCTATTTTCAGAGACACAAGTTCTCTCTTCAACATGGTAAAAGGAAAACAGCACTTCATGGATTCATTTTTCAAGGCCTATCTTAAAACCAGTCTGGGCTGTGTCCCCTTACACCATTGTTGTATCCATACAAAGCTTAGTTAATAATCAAGTCACAGTAGGGACAAACTCACTGAAGGCAGTTATTAGTCCCAGAACACCATTACCTGTAATAGCAATCAGCTGACCCACCAAATAAGAAATAATGCCCAAAATTATCTCTGACAAATAGTTTGAACATTAAAACAAAGACAGTGAAGTCCCATTTCCCCATCTAATACACAGTGGAAAATGGCATTAATACAAGTATTACAGCTTATTTTATTCTGTCAAAATAAAAACAATCTTTGACTTCTTTAATCTTCTTTAAAGCTTAGGTTAAATGATTGGGATTGGTTCTATTTACTTCATCCTATTTCTAAAAGGCATCCCTAGCAATACAGGTAAGAAAACTTCATTTGTGTAGGAAAGCAAAGAGAAATGAAGGATTTTACTAATGCTGAAACATTACATTAGACCTTATCTCTGCTCTTTACATGTATGCTCAACTGCGGAAGATTCAGTGAATCAATTCCAGTCTTGATTCCTGAAACTGTGCAAGGAAAACAGTGCTCTGGAAATATTTCAGGAACAAGGAGTTGAGAAAGGGAGCATGAAACTATGTTTCAGTCATTTCCCTATGCTGGAGTTCTTGCAAGAGGTCTGACGAGCCCACAACTCCTAGAATACGTTTGTATTAGCAAAAAGCAAAAGAAAGAGCAAATGTGTTTACACAACATTTATTTCTCTAAAGTAGCAAATGTGTTTACACAACATTTATTTCTCTAAAATAAGCTTTCCTCAGAGTAAGAGAGCGTAACTTGCAGAACTACCAAGTTACTGGACAGATTTTAAAACTACAGGGGTTTTGTTGCCATCAGAGGTGATAACAAAAATCAACTATTTATTAGCTACTGTGAAATTTATTTCCCTGAACCACTGTGGAGAGTGTCTTACTGCAACTACTAAAAAAATAAATAAATTTATGTCTGCACAACACTTTAAGGGACAAAAGAAATTTTCAGAATTCCACTGTCAATTTTGCAAATTAGGCCACAGAGCAGCAGGTTTCCTCACAGGAAAGCAGTTAGGTAAGGACTGCCAGACTGCAATGCAAGATTCTGGATTAGTTTTTTGTCTAGTAACTTTTGGGTTCCATCTTCTTCCCTTTGCCCCTAATTACATTTCCCTTTTTTTTCTCTCTCTCTAAAAACCAGAAAACAGCATTTTGTCAGGGAGTCACAAACAGCTCTTGAACCTTCATGTCAAGCATTTTCTGATGCTTACTAAGAGATGAGTACTTGACTGCTCTGCTGTAGCATCAAAACAGTGCTGTTGAATCATTCTCCACACCACACAGAGTAGTACTTATTCAGTAGTGTTACATCTCCCATCCCTTTTTATGAGTTTATGCCACCTCTACATTACTAACATTAGAAACCTTTTGGTCAAACCTTTTAGCAATTTGCAATCCAGAATTTTTAACTGATTGAGAACTTAAGACAGATTTGTGAGGGATTTGTTCCGGGTACAGAAATTAAACCTTTGCCTTAAAGGTAAATCAGATGAGTACCAGTAAGATTCGCTGAATCTTACTGCCCCCCACAAATGGAAACCCATGCATCAGGAAACAGAGCACGGAAATTGGCTTACATGGTTCTGGTACTGCAGACCATGAAGAGGAGAGACTAAAGCACTGTCAAGGCTGCCCACAATGAAGGCTCACAATTGAACAATGATGGAGGACAAGTAATATCTTCCACTTAAAAGCTGAGAACCATCACAGTGAAATAAACCACTTGGAAACTGTAAAAACACCATAGCTACATTAAAGTAAGTTTTTCATTTGTAAAAAGAGTAATGTTATCACATATGCAAGAGAAGTCATAGCAAATTATGAGCTAGTGATTAGGTACCAACCTGTTCAGGTTCTGTACAGATGTTTTTATTCAGGCTCTCATTTAATGAGTGATCTGACAAACCGATTAAGTACTCTTTCACTTCTTTTTTGTCAGAGAACAAAGTATTTCCTGAACTAGAAATTCCACTGTCTTCCCGTCCATCGCTGCTGGAAGGGCCACTTGGTCCATCAGATTCTAAACCAACAAGCCTATGTTGTTCCACAAGTGGTTTCTGACAGTCTTCACTTTGGCCAGCCGTTACACTTTTGCCTTCGGGGGTGTCTGATGATGGACAGAAAACGTGGCTTTCTGGTTGGTTATCAGACAGTGTTACACCCAGTGGGCAGCAGTGACTATCTGAAATGATTACATGATCTTCCTTGTCCATCATGGTAATGAGAGGCTGACTGCAGTGACTGCATCTCTCTGGGATAGGTTTCATTTCCTGCACAGGGAGACATTGTACCAGAGCCAGGCTGTGGTAGGCTCCACAAGCAATCTGGAGCACAACACGTCCTGCCAGGTGCTCTACCTTCTGTGGCTTTGTCACTGGGAAAGTTGTTGTTATGAGACCCAGCTGGCAGCCACTCCCCCAGGCCCATATCTCTCTGCTCAGTGATAGTGCCAGCGTGTGCTCCTCTCCACATGCCAGTTGCAAAATCCTTACTGATAACAGAGGGCTGGTTTCAGAATCACAGATACTGACGAGTTGGGGCTCTGGCACACATGGCTGATTAGCAACTGCACACTGGCCAGCAGAATTGTCCCCCCACATGTACACCACACCACTCTCTGTCACGGCTCCATTATGGAAGCTGCCAGCTGCCACTGTAATAATACGATGCCCAAGCAAAGTGTTTTCTAAGACAGGACTGTTAACACATGACTCCTCAGGTCCTGATCTCCAGGGCAGTTTTCCAAAACTGTAGACCTCGCCACCTGGGAGGGGGAAAAAAGATAAACAAATCCTAGTATGAGTGTACAACCAGTTGTTAAACCAATACAAAAATCTGAAGACTACTTCAGACAAATAGATATGAATTCCTAGCTTACTCCAGGCTCAGCAAAACCATGGCTATTGATATAAGAAGGCTGCTGGTTGCTCTCTGCAATTGTGGCTGTTAAGTTCTACACCTCACGTTAATGTTAGCCTGTGCGTGCATGCACTGTCAAAATAAGTAATGCTTTTCTGCTAAAAATTCTTCTATACTCAGGTCAGGTGAGTTAAGTGTATTTGTTGGTCCTTGCTAATTTAAGAACATATTAAGGCTCATCTTCCCAAACACAGATCTAGCATCACTTCTAAAAGAAGAAAACTTGACAATAACTGAAGATTGTTATTGCCCCAGATCATTACAATTAAGGTGTTTATTACCTTCTGTTAGAAGTAACCCATGATGGATTCCAAGGGCTGCCTGTAACACTGTCTTTCCAGTGAGGCCTGGAAGCCTTTCTGGAGTTACAGAGCAGGAACCAGCCTTCCAAACATAGACCAGGCCTCTCTCTTTGGCTCCTTCTGCCTCTTCTGAGCTACAAAGATTGGAGGAAATTGGAACACAATCAGGATGAAGTTTTCCATAGTTCAGTAATGCCTATGTAGGAAAGGCTTAGCAGTTCAGACATTAGTTTTATTTTCAAGCCAACGCATTTAAATTACTACTATCAAATTGTAAATTAAATGCTATTTAAATGAAAAAGCAAGTGTCTTCTGTTTGAAACCATTAGCTCATTAGCTTTTTTCTCATTTGTACTCTACCGTGTACCAATTGCTCCCATTAACAGTGTGTTTAAAACATTACACCTGTAAGAGCTCATCCTTTATACACTTCCATTCCTACCTTCAGAGATAAAAATGAGGTTTTGATTGTTTGGGGTTTTTTTCCTTTTTTAAATTCTTAGTGAGTTTCTCAGATTCACATGAGCCAGTCATTCAAATCAACTGAACCATGAAGAAAAAATATCCTGAAATAGTATGTAAGTATCAGGGCTTGCAAGAGTGACTGGAACTATCCAAAACTGGTTTAACTCTCCAACACACTGTGGTTTGAATGCCCAGTCAGCAACTTCTCCAACTCAGCACAAAAAAATCCCTCAGAATTTTGACAAGCCCACAGTTTTAACAATTTGTAGAATCCCTTGATTTAAATACAAAAAGTTTTTTTAAGCATCCATATAGACTGGCAGCATTTAAAGTTAAATTAAGAGTCATGGTTAAATGTCCTTAAAACTTTATATAGACTGGACTGTTATGTACCCAGAAAGAAAAAAGTGGGTTTAGCTCCTTATTTGACAACAGCCAAGTCACTCACTCCCTGCATACATAAATCAGTTCTTGCAGCTTGGCATGAACGTGTGAAATTAAATATATTAAGACAGCAAGAAAAGCTTTGATGGAATGACAGTCTTTGTCTAGAAGAAAAGGCACAAGAAATAAAACGTACTCCAAACCTGTACCAAACCCAGAAAAAGCTGTTCTGATACACCACACTGCAGGCAAACCCATGCAAGTAGCCCTATTCCTGCAGACTACGGATTTGTTAGACCACATATTTTGTTACCTGTGGTGCACAGGATGAACACCATCTTTATGCAACCTGCCTCTGAAACATTCAAGCTAAGAATAGCTAAGTAATTAAATTATCTCTCTTAGCTCCTGTGCCTACCCCAAATACTTTTATTTTTCTACAAAACAGAAAGGAAAAAAAAGAAAAAAAGTTAAAAGGTGACAATCTAGAACTCTTCTAATCAAAAAGCAAACACAGAATTAAAATGCAGAGTCCATCTTGCACTTCAAATACACAGGGCTAGTGTTTAGAGTAGAAGTAAATTAAAAAGGAACCAATCAAGTAATATATAGGTAAAGAAAAAAAAAGGCTTAAAAGTTCAATATTAATATAAGGATATTTCACCAAAAATAAGAGTACAGATTTTAGACAGACAGGCAAAGCACTGCAAAGAACACAAAATGATAACACTGAGAGTTTTCATCAACATACTGTGCATTAAAATCAGTTCAAAGCCTGATATTGGCGCTTTTATCCATTTAACAGGTCTTCAGAAAACCTGTGTAAAACAAATTTGGGCATTCACATAACAGGATTTTATACAAAAACATCTGATCTCTATCAAGTATCTCAGTGCAACAAAGGAGTGGAAGAATAGTCTACTGCAGAGGTACTGATCCAGTATCAAAATTCACAGGTGCAGGTACCAGACAGGATTTACTGTTCACCAGAGAATGTTACTTTCAAGTTTGGAGCCTATGGCTGTGGCTCTACAAGTTACAACGATCAGCTTAAAAAAGAAGTTGCTGTTGTAGCAACTTAGTGTTCCAGGCACGACTGAAGCTGAAGCTAAGTTAATAATCTTCCCTTTAGTGTAAGTTTTAGTACAAGTTACATAAAGAATATGCTGATATCACTTAATTTTCAAGGATGATCATGAGCTGGCCTATTTCAGGGAGCCTCTGTGGTTTCACCTAGCTGCTCATTCTCACCTTCTTTCCTGTGAGTCCATCTGTCAGTGGCAGCACTCCATCACCACCAAATTGTTCCTCTTTCAAAAGGAACAATATAATTTTCACAAACTGAAAAACATAAAAACCAGCTATTTAATCGCAAATAACAAAACAACAACAAAACCCAAAAGACCCCAAAGGTTTAGCTCCTGCATTAAATAAACACTTCCACACTGGTAGGATGGTTCAAGTATTTATATTTAGCTCACTCACACTGAGTTGGCAGACAGAAGCTAAACAGCCAGACTTGTCCTACCTACTCATCTCACAATGGGTCTATTGTAAGAATAGAATGAACAAAACCTCATTCAAAGGCAGAAATTTACATTAATCTCTCTACACAATTCTCATTATACCACTCAAAAACATCAAATTGATTCATTTTCAGTCATAAGACAGAACTCAATACTCAGCTAAATTTAAGGTTGAACAGATTTGCATGAGCAGAAAATGATCAGGAGCTGAATTCTTAACTGCATTCCTGAACCAAAGCACACACCACCATCAGAAAGTGCAATTCTGCCTGGGCAGAAATGCAGAAATCTGAGTGCAAAACATTTCTTCATGCAAACTGGTAGCAGAGTGCCTATGGAGATAAAAGACAACCATGGAAGGCAAGGAGAAAGGAGTGGCTGCTCTAGCTACAATTCCATCCTTTCAGATTTTGAATTTTGCAAGTTCACCCTCCCACCTTTCCATCCTCATGAGGATGCCTTTGTATTACTTTTCTTGGAATAAAACAGAGCTACAGTTAATCTTTGGTACTTATGATCTGTTTGGCTTTTTTTCTTAATATTAAAAGAACCATGATTTCTCTTGATCTACAGTCTTACTATATGAAGGATTACAAATTTTAGTTACATCAATGCATGTGTATAATAATATTTATTAAAACAAAGTTTCATATATCAATGCTGTAGACCTGTTGCTTTATGACAGTTGCTGTCTGATATCCACTGTAACAAAATCAGAAAATACATTAGTTAGTATAAGCCTTAACACCCAGAGTAAGTAGTCTGAAGCTTTTGCATATAGAAAACAGAAATAAATATGGCCAGTCTTGAATACAAGAGACAATATGTGGAAACCGGTAACTCTCATACAGAAGTTTCAATGAACACTTGGAAACAGTAATCATCAAGTTGATAAATAATTAAAAAACTAATAAAACCTCCAACACTTTCACTGGAGTGCTCTGAATAATGAATTACCAAGTAGACTTTCAGAAATAGAAACAACACAGCATACCAGCATACAATTCCAGTCTTTCAGATACAGGACACTAAAAAGAGTGATTTGGGCTTCAGAGTTGGCAAAGAACAGACCTCAAAAAGGTAAAGATTTGATTATGTAGTATTGTGGTAAGTCATGTGCACCCTGCTCTAAAAAACCCCAAAAACTAGAGCATACTTTCTAGGAACACGAAGACGCACTTGTCACCAGAAAGATACTGCTTTCAAGACAGTCTTTCCTTCCACAACTACAGAAGAAAAAAACCACTTACGATTGTAAAAGTTACCTTTTAAAATATTAACAAAGAAAGTCTCACAAATATAAGGAAACTGTCATGAAATGCTTCAGTAGCAGAGGTGTTGATGAAACATCAAAGGAAAATGGAAGCGCAGTTTTGGAACGTTAACTTCCTACGTTCTTGCTCAGAGTAAGTACATTTAGGTCTTCTTTTGCCTACTCAAAACCACCTAACCCTACAATTCATCCTCTTGAAAATGCTGGCACTTCTGCTTTGTGAAGGACTCTAGTTTCAAATAAAAAGATCCAGTGGATCACTGAATCAAAGAGATTAAAGCTTTGATAGAATAATTGAAGTATCAACAAATATACCATTTACATTGCATATCTGAGGTTAAGGAACTGAGACTTAAAATTCTTGACTTCTAGAATTTATGGACTTTTTTTAAGGACTCGAAGAATTTTGTCTCATTTTCATGAGCCTCAACTGCAAAAAAAAAATTATTGTAATTGTCATAAAACCTTCTGATTGTAACAAAACCAAGTTAAAGCCAGGCATCTGATTAGCTGTTTTGCAAGATCTCCCTTCAAGGCAGAATTGAAAAACTATTTACATAATTGTTAAGTAAGAAAGCTGCAACAGTGGCAAACTTGAAACTAAGAGTATGATATGGCAGTGATAGATTTTCTTTTCTTTACAGAAGCTCACACTTAGGGTTGCATTACCAAGCATTTCTGCTTATAAGGGAAAACGAGAGTCAAACTGTTTTCTTTCCACAGACGAGACATTTTGAAATTCTTTAAGACATTTTAAAATAACTTTCAAGTACAGTTCAAGTTTTCATTTAATTTTCACAATATAATCCCCATTTCATAGCTAACGCAAAATACAAGTTGCTTTGCTACAGCTACACACTAAGTAAAGTACTTGTAATAGAAAGTTTCTTCCTCCCAACAGAAATATGTGATTTTCCTTGCTTATTCCCACCTTACCTATACATTATTTCCTTTCCACTAAGATTACCTGAATTGTTATTAGATTTAGCATTCACGGAGGTGAACAGCCAGGCACAAAACAACACCCCTGCATGGAAGCTCAGTGTGATACCAGCACCTTCACTGCTCTGCCCATACTTCTACCTTCCACATTTTTGTTTCAACGCTGCAAGAGGAAAGCAGCAAGGAGTGCCAATTTTGAAATGGAATTGTGCTACAGACAGATGGTCACTGGCATGACACTGATGTCACACTCTCCACTTACAGAGTTAAAGGCTAATTCTCCAGAAATCAAACGCCACCACACCATAACAACTGCCATGACTGGGAATGACATGGAGCAAACATTACTCTCATTATCATGGACTGTGCTCTTTGCTGACCATTTTTAAGTGAGCACCACAGGTATGAAGGTAACCTTACATTCAACGCTGAACAGGAACAGCTGGTATGCCCCTGACTTTCAGAAACACTAGAACTCCCATGAGCCTCATGTGCTTATTTACCTGCTACATCAATAAGCACTGCAAATACTTCTACAGCTTTCGTACATGTTTACTTATGTATTTCCAAACACATTTTTAATAAATTTGTTGCATCACATTTAGCAATAACTTGCAGGACCAAGACTACATGTTTGTTACACAGAAGTACCTACTCAGGTTCTGAAGAGGTGATCTCCAAGCTTACTCATTCAAAACAGAGTTGTCAGCACCAGTCTGGTCTACACACATAATTTACTGGTGCTAACTGTGGCTTACATACAATGCGTGGCCAGTTCAAGATGCTCTTGTGCTTTGGTCAGCACTAACCACTGCTTTTAACATTGTGTGATTAAGATCTGCTCAGAACAAAACAAAACGACTGGCTACTGAAAGACAGTAGCAATGCCTTTGGATGAGGGCTCAAAGCTTTCAATGCCAGTTTCAGCGAATCCAGGATGGTAGCAAAATACAGCGGTAAAGAAGTCAGGGGAAAAAAAAACCAACACAGCTGAAAGTTATCTGCTACAGCATGCAATTAATAATTTAAAATTTACCACTCTCGTATGAAACTCAAAAAATTCTGAATGTCCTTCTGCCTCTTCGTCTTTTGAAATCACACCTTAATTTAGCACATTCTCAGGTGCTTCCCCTTCTGAACACAGTTCACTCTGCAGAAACTGAATGTGGTAAATATAGCTAGTTCACGTAAGCTGCTGCTCTACAACAGCAGTGATTAACTACAGATCTACGACCACTCCGGTTGCTCCCCGGTGCCTCACCAAAATATTTTTCGTTCTGGAAGAGGAGGTCTGTGCCAGTCACAGCACGGTATGTCACCTGTACAGGATACTGCGGCCACAGTAGGACCATCCCTCAATACACTCCAAAAGCTGAAACTGCATTTACTCCTAAGCAAGCAAGACAGGCAAAGGGACAGGACTTTTAAATGCAAGTGGAAGGAGATGAAGGGCATGTCAGTTACGGTGGGGGGGTCTCTTTCCACCAAGAAGGAGGGGATCTTTCAGACGCTACAGAAATACACCTCGATATCTCTGCCGTACCAGCCCACCACAGCGTGGTTAGAGTCGGACACCCAGGGTCTGTCAGAGCTGCTCTTCAGCCTCTCCCCGAGTCCCCAGGCGCAGCCGGGGCCGGCGCAGGGCCTGTCCCGCGTCCCCGGTGCCGCCCGGCGCTCCCGTCCCGCAGCGCAGGTGCGGGAGGCGCGGGGAGCGCGGCTCCCCTCAGGCGCGGC
>VZRQ01006359.1:801617-821849 GCA_013397975.1 Machaerirhynchus nigripectus | reverse complement strand
GCCCCGCACCTGTTGCCGCTGCGCCGCCCTCAGCCGCGCGCTGCCCGCCGCCCCTCGCGCCGCCCGGCTGACTCACGCGGGGGCGCGAGATGCGCAGGGGGCGGGGACAGCGCCGCACGAGCGCCGACGGGTCCCTGCCCGGGACAAAAGAGGTAGAGACGGGAGCGACACGTGGGCGTGGGTCAGGAAATACGCGAGGCTCAATTAAAGAGCCGGGCCACGGCCCGCGCGGGATCGGTGACAGCGACAGCGCCCGCCCGGCCCTTCTTGCTCCTCAAACCCTCTCGTCAGCTACTGCCTTAACGGGGAGCGGGCCTGCGCCACAGCTTCCTCAGGGGCGAATATAGAGCTTCCCCTCAGGACCAGCCTGGTCTAAATAGGTGTGATGCCACAGGTGGATGTGCGTGCAGGTGTGAGCACGTGTTTGTGCGAGTCATGCACACACGCCTGTGTGTCTTTTTCTACATGCATAGATTTCACAGAATGCATTTAAAATACGTAGACATAAATGCCCCAATATGTGTATATACACACAATATATATATACACACCTGTACGTGTACATATATATCCACAACATATATCTATATATATCTATATATGCACACACCTGTAGGAATACACCTTTCTGGATATATACATGCAGTATATATACACACACCCATATATGCACACTATATATACATACACACTTAGATGTGTATATACACACTATATATATATTTTTTTAGATATATATATATATTTATAAACATACGCACATCCCAGTATGGGTATATACATGTCTTTCTATTTGAACAAGTTTTGTAAAATGTACTTTTAATGTTATGTCACCTCTTAGTCGACTATTTCTTACGTTTCCTGAAGCTTTCATTTAAAAACCATGGTTCCAAAGACAGGTATAGGCTCTCCTTTATAAATTCTTGCATTTTCTGAACATAGCTATTAAACATTTCTATTAGAGTGTTTTCTCCACTAACTGGAATGATTACTCCGTATTTTTTTCAGTAACAACAACCACCAGCTGTAACCACGCTTTATTCATTTATCAGCTCTGGCTACCTGGCAAAAGTTGGATTACTTCTCTGCATAACAGAGTATTTCCCCTCTACTCCCTGACACAAAAAGTACACAAGATTAAAATTTACAATCTTCATATGAATTTGCATGTATATTTTATATTGGCTACTTTTTGTGCATTTATCTCTCCACTCTTTTAAAATGCAAGTATTATTTGGTCATAACACTAAAAACTGTTTTCCAGAATAAAAGACTACACAACCAGTTTGTTACAGAGTGTATTGCATCTAGACAATGTTTCTCATGCCTGGACAGCACATCTAAATTGCTGCTGATTTCTGATGGCTCAAAGAATACTTGGAAAATAAAGAGAAGACCAAAGTCCATGATGATAGCTATTTAGCAAATTATGGCTAATGGGAGTGCAAAAGAAAGTCATGTGAAGGAAATCAAGCCTTCCAGGTATGTTAGCTCCTTCTTGCCATGCAAAGGCTGGGTGGTTTGGTTGCAACAAGACACAGAAATTGTTCCTGCCTTCCCAGGACACTTTTGCTTTAAAGAAATCCTTTTGCTCAAGGAAAGTGTGTTATTCTTAGACATCAAAACACTGAAGCAAAGGGAAGATTTCACATGATGCATTCAAATGAAAACTGAAGGACCTAATGGGTCGGCATAAAAATACCACAGGAGTCTGCTCCCTCAGCCCTTGTCAGCATTTTCTCTGTGTGGGTTGGGTGTTAGTCCTAGGACGCTGCACAGTAAGTCCTGCTCAGGCGGGACTGAAAGAAGGGGACTTTGTTCTGTCCACTGCCAGTGTAAATCTACTGTGTATTCCCCGCTCGGTACATAACTGATGAAATCTATGGTAGGCAGGATTAATCGGTTTGCTCCGGTTATTCTGACGTACGGACAAGACTTTTCTATCAACACATCGCATCCCTTAGATATATAATCCAACGGGGGCAGACAGGTCCTTATGCTGATGTAAATGCCAAAGCAAGGACAGTCAATGTGCAGCTCCTGCAGAAAGCACAGCTCAGCCACCCTGCTCAGAAAGCTCAGCTGAGAGCCTAGAGGCTAAAGTCTGAAGTCTAGAACTGCTATAGGCAGGGAGCGAAGTCAAGGCCTGTTCCTATGTGAAAACAGTCCCTTCATTATCCAACTTACTACACGGAGAGTTGCTTAACTGAAAGAAATGTGTACAAGCAGAAAGTTTGGATTTATTAATTCTCCATCTTCAGGTATGAAAAATATTGGCTGTTTTTGGAGGGCATGTGCCAAAAGAACTGAAATCAGTGGAGCTACTCCAGGGGTGCATTTGGACTTTCAAAGAAAAACTGCAGAAATCACAAGGCTGCTTGAGGCAGAGACCTCATGCTAGTCATATGAGCTGTTATTACAGACACAGAGAGATGAGGAGGAGCAAAGGAGAAAAAAAGAGCTACAGTTTAATTTAAATGGGACAACATGGGAGACGTGCTGTGTGTAAGTGCCGTCAGACCAGGATGCTGCAGCTGCTGTTCAGAGAGAAGGGGCTCCCAACAAATACAAGGCCTTCAGCACACAGAAGAAGTGACTACAGCAGAGGTATTTAATATCACATTATGATACTTCTGCATTGAGGTAGGCTAAGCCTGGGTGCTTCCACTTGTGGGAGTGCAAAGCTATCACATTTGCCTCTAACCAGACAGCATCAAACTTTGCAGCTTCAGGCTTGTGAAGCTACTGAAAGAGGAATCTGTACCTTAGATGACAATAAATGCCTTTGATGTGATGAGCAGGGAGAGAAGATTGCACTCCAGCAAGTTCTGTGATGATGAGGGATTGTAAAACAAGGAGGCAGCCAACAACCTCCAGTTCTGGAGGAGGCAGCATGCTACAGATTGCAAATCCTGTGTTGTCAAATTATAATCCATTCACTATAGCTGCTCAAGAGGAGCTTGCAGCCTGCTTGCCATTCATTGCTACCTTTTTTATAATTGTGTAGTGTACAGCACTGTTATGCTGTATGAGCCAAATTAACTGGCTATGTAAATTATACAGTGGTGAGGAAGGAGGTGAGGGGTGAGGGATTAAGGGGGAGAAGAATACATGTAAACTTCCTGAAATTTCACTTCTGCATTTGGTTTTTGGTCCCTGCCCTAACAGGTTCTTTAGAGATGAATAAATCAAGGATAAGGGGGAATAACATGCATTTAGAATGATACTGTCAGAAGTATTCTCTGCAGTTAAGGCAGCTTCATCTTTGTGTGTTCTGAGTGAGTGCTACCATTTACAAACACAGGAACACACAGAAAGTTGCTCCCCGTACAGACAGCACTGGAGATCTGACTGGTAGAGAGAGAGATGAAAATGATGTGCATTGCTCAAAGCCACTGCAGAAAGAAAAGAAACTCATAAGGAGAATGGGGGTTTGCCAGTTTGTCCCCTTCGCCTATGCCAGCTGTCAGATGTAACCAGAGCATCCCTTTCTCTACCGTCTCTGCAGCCCCTGCAGCTGTGCACCCTCCAGAGCTGGAGGTACAGGACACAGAGACCTTGGAGTTACACTGGTTGTTTCCAGGAGCAGGATGTCATGAAGAGGTTCAGATGCGTGAGGTGTAGTATCCACAGAGCCAGACAGGAGATATTTTATCCTATGGTTATTACAGCCATGAATCAGTACTTAATTACTGAATGACCTGCTAGTAGCTTCTTGTTCTACCCAGCAATCTAAAACACATATCAATTTCTTCATGAAGCAGAGACAAGCCATCCCGTATGGAGCTGCCACATCCTATGTACATCTAGAGAAGCTGTGTGAGGGATCCTGTGCAACTGTGTACAAGGGGATCAGCAGGTGAGCATTACTGCCTTCCCAGTGCTTGCTGAAAACGCCTCTTATGGGAGATAAAGGCAAATCAAAAGTCCAGTTTTGCCTTTAACCAGGATATTTGCAAAGCCCATCCCAGCTTTTCAGGGGACTATTCCACTACAGCCATGGAGGCTCCACAAAGAAACTTTGGTCCATGGTAGTGTGCCAGAAGATTGTCTGGCTGAACCAGGGAGGGAGCAAAGGTTTTCCTTGAAGTGAGTGATCTCTGCATGATTGAAAAATTGAGGGTGAGGTCATGCTGCCATCACACAAGGGCAGGAAAGCTGTGAGAGGGTGGAGTGGGACCACTGCTCAAAGCCATGCTCTAGCAGTACCTGGACAGCAGCACGGTGCTTCTCTAGCTGGGTGGGCTGGCTCCCAGCTCGCTGTTGATGAACACAAGATGGAGTAGGTTTGTAATTCCCTTCTGAGCTTGCCCTGAGTGGGTCAGCAAGCCCTAGAAATTTTGCTTGGGTGTTTGCTTGGTAGACTGGTAATGTTATCATGCCAAGCACTGAGATGCTTCATGTGACCTTCTACTGTGATCTGACAGGATCAACAGCCAGTTGGTGGCACTGAAAGTGATCAAGCTGGAGGCAGAGGAGGGAGTGCCCTTTACAGCCATTCGGGAAGGTAAGACATAGGGGAACATCACTCTTGAAGAGCATTTGTTTTAACCTGGAAAAGCTCCATGACATCTCCCTCAGTCCTTTCTTGCTTACTCAGTGTGCCAGCTGTCCTTCTCCCAAAACTCTCGGTTTCCTTATCCATAGAGGAGGTCTTCATGCTGGGCTGGATAGGCATGCAATGGACAGAGGGGGAACCTCTGGTGTATGCACTTGTGACAGATGCATCCATGCCTGTGATAAGGAAAGTGCCAGCTGCAGCCAGAGCATGTTCTTTCTAGCAGTGTCAGGGCCCTCCTGCACCTCCTGCTTGCTGCCTCCTTCATAGTTGCCTTCTCATTCCCTCTAGAAATTACACAGCTTTTGCCACTGCTGCATTGGGCAGTGGTGGACTTGTTTCTACAACCATGACACTTTTCTGGCTGATACCTGGAGGATCACAGATCCCAGCCTGAAGAGAGATACTTTCAGTAAAACTGATGTTTAATAACATCCGTCATTTCAATCCAATGAGAAATTCTTCTTATCAGTCGTCTTTGTAGAGCACTGGGAAAAATGTCTGCAGCTTTATCAATGTCTTGGAGAAAGAAACAGTTTTGCACAAGTGCTTGATTTTGGCTGAATGTATTTACATTTCCCTGCAGACTAAGTTCACAAGCCTGGTTGATTGAGACTTCTATTTTCATATGCTGTACAATCCCAAGAAGACCATAATCTGTTTTCTTGCAACCATTGTGCCAGTTTTATGGTATTAGTGAAAGCTATCAATGTAAGACGTCACACATATGGGGGGTTTTTTACTTCTTACTGCACTTGTGAAACTAGGGTTAATCTTGTCACGGGGATGGAAAGCCAGGGACCAGATGTGCCAGCTTTCACAGAGCACCACTAGCACAGAAGGGCTCTAATAGCAGTCAACTCAGAATAAGGAGAGAGGTCACTGAATCCACTCCAGGTTTATAACTGTAATTAAGACAAGAAAGTTTACGAAGTCCTTAGTCCAATTCTGTGTGAAAGAAGAGAGATAACTAAACATGCCTATTTAAAGAATGGCTTGTGTTACAGTTTCCTATGCACTCATTTGCTGTGGTGCTTTTGCTCTGCATTTACACTTGTAGCCCACCAGTAAAATAAGCCTTAAAAGCTTTACCTACATCGAAGTAATGATGCACTAAAGATCAGCACCCCTTTAACATGCTCTACTGGACAGGCTGAGAGTCTTAACTTCATTCATTATGGGAGAAAACAAGGGTGATCCTATGAAGGGTCTGCTTTAAATAGGTCTTTTGTGTATTGCTGAGCTTTGCAGCATCTGACACCTCAAATTTACAATGTAAGTCAGTAGCAAAAACAAAGCACAAGATTTATTAACGCGGCGCATTCTCTGCTACCCTGGAGGAATGCGCTCCCCTGACAAAGAGACGCTTCACCCCAGGAAGCCCCGCAGAGACAAAATGCGTTTAAAGCTCGGTTCTGGCAGTAGCACCTGACACCCCAGCAGGGGGTTGTAGAAGCAACAAAGTGAGGAGCAGTTCCCAGAAGCCTGATTAAGGCACAGGCACTGAATCCTCCATTTTACGGTGGACCCTCTGTGCTGCTCCTCTGGAGCAAAAGCTCCGGTCATATGGAATTTTTGTGGTGTCACAAAGTCAGGTTATCGTGTTCTGTCGCAGATGGGCTCTAGCACAGTATCTTTACTACATTCATAGGCATTTAGGTGCAGTGTGGAGCATGTTTAAGGTCCACACTGCTGTGCACTGGGAACATACTGGTGGTAGCTAAATGGACTAGCATTAGCAGTAGAGGCAGTTTAGCTGCACCAAGCTGCAGCAGCACCAAGCTCTGTGCAAGAACTACTTTGCAATCTGCTGTTTCCAGTAGTTGTGCTGAATCGGGCATCTCTTACTGCTCAGTAGTCTGAGTACTGACAGGCTTGGGCCACAGCTGTGTCATACAGTGTAACTCTGGCAGCGGAGCTTTTAGAACCAGGTGAAGTTATTATGGTCGCAAAAGGCAAAGTGCAAATCCGGTATAAATTTGCTTTGCCAGCATGAAACTCTTCAAACATCTTTTTCAGATTGTTTGAAAAACAAAAAAGCTGCTTTTAATTGTGACCAAACCTCTGCCTCCCACAGCTGGCCCATGCTCTGTATTGTGTGCTTCAGCTAATTCAGCTGAAACAAGATTGTACGCCCATGCCTTATTTGAATGAAATTTGTAGGACTGCACGGTCTGACAGTAAACTAATTTGGTTTTAATCAGCAGGAAAAAGTGGATCTGGAACAGCTCTGAGGCTATTCTGCTATGTCAGAAGCTGAACTAAAATCCGGAGTCAGGAACATCTGGTTTTTTTGGCTTTGGGGCTTCTGTCTGTGCAGTTTGTGTTCACTGTCTGTGAACATCTGGCTCAGATTCTTCAATTGTGCCAGCGACCTACAGGCAAAGTAATCCCAGCTTCACCTCTTCCCCACATTCCTCCTCTGTACAGAGTTACTGCAATATTGTCTCACACCTAAGGTAGCAAATGATTAAGCTGTGCACCCTCTTTCCCCCATGAAGTGTTTCTGCTGAGAAGCTCCTTTCAGGAGTGTGCTGGCTGGAGCCTGCTCTGACATAACAAACCCAGTGCACGGCCAAAAGGCTCAGAAGGCTGCAGCTTTTGTCTTAGCCTAAGTTAGTGCTCTGTGATCTATATGGGGCCAGAGACGCTTCCATGTACTGCCCCCTCCATCACCCCGGCACACCCCGGAGGTGCCAAGGCTTGGCAAAGGCATGTCAGGACCTAAGGATCAGGGCCACGCAGTTGCAATGATGCTTTTGCATGGTTAGGCTGAAAGAAAAGCTTGGCAAAATTTTATAAATACAAACAACTTACTATTCACTCAGTAACTTCATCATCTCCTTCTTGGAGTTTTTAACCAGAAACAGTAATCAATATGCACAGAACTAAATTCAGAATTTAGCTTGTATCTGCAGTGATTTCTTTTTGCAGATTTTTGCTCTGTTGTTGTGAAGCTGGAAACTGGTAGAAACTCAGCTTTTCCCAGAAGTCTCTCCAAAGGGCCATGCTGAGGGCACACACCAGGAGGTGGATGGGAGAAGGATGAGAAGCTCAGTGACAGGCTGGAGGCTGCTTCATTCTGGCCCTGGGAGCTCCCAGGTCCTGCCTCTCAGCATTTACCTTGAAGAAATTATTTCTCCTCAATTTATAAGCTGACACCTGGGAACTGTGAACTGCTATTTCTGCGAGAGGCAAGATCCCACCTCTGAGAGAAGGAAGGATTCCTGCCAAGCCTGGAGCACTGATGCTTGCTTCTCTACAGAGCTGTTCCATCCTCCTTCAGACTCTGTAGCTGCCGCTTCTTACAGAACAGCCAAGCCTGCACTATTACTCCGCAGTTTTTTATTTTTGCTGCCTTGTTTCATGCACAATCTCCTTCCACTTCCAGCAGCAGTAAAGTTGATCTGCCTTTTGTGTTTTCCCAGCTTCTCTCCTCAAGTGTTTGAAACATGCCAACATCGTACTGCTTCATGACATTATCCAGACCAAGGAGACACTAACATTTGTCTTTGAGTACATGGTGAGTTGATGCTTTTCTAGCTTCCTGTGGAGCTAGTACTGGGAAGTGGCTGCAGAATGAATTTACTGCACTATGAGAAATCTACAAAGAAACGAGTTGTAATGCTTTCGTGCGATGATTGATTTTCCTTCTTGATCTCCTGCTTTCCAGCCACACAGCCTTACTCTTTTCTTTCTGTATGTGCGACAGCTGTATGCAAAAATGATTCCACGTCTTGTGTCCACTGGGGTGGCAGACATTATTTACCTCCATTTCTGCCTTGCCAACACAATAAAAGTACTGTTTTTGAGCCACAGCGAGCATAGGAAATAGTGATATGAGCTCACATCCCAGCTGGGGTCAGATTTGGCACTGACCCCAGTGGCTCACCATGACAAAGCTGTGGGTTGCTCTCATGGGGAGACAAGGATACCAATAAAATTCTCCTCATGAGTCTTGCTACTTGTCTTGCTTTTGCTGAGAGTCAAGCAAATTATAAAGAAAATACAGAAACTATGTCTTCGTATTGCAGCTTTATGATTAGTTCTGGCACAAGTGTGAATTCTGTTAACCAGCAGCTTCAGGTCATAAATGCTGGGGTGAGATGACAGGTCAGCCAGGTCCCTGATGTGACCCAGAATTTAAGCACATCCTTGTGTGCTGCATCGGACCAGATGTTCACCAAGGTGAAATAGGCACCTTTGTAGCAGCTGCATATTTTTCCATTTCCATAAGAGGCATTGTTGGTAGAGGCACTTTACGGCAGTAGCTTTGCCTCAAGTTCTTCTCTTTTATTTAGCACACAGATCTAGCACAGTACATGGGCCAGCATCCTGGAGGACTCCATTATTGCAATGTTATGGTGAGTTCCTGAGGAGACTCGTATCCCTTAAGGCACAAGGAAGTGTTATTTTCCACTATGTATGGTCACTGTCAATTACTTACTAATATTTATTTGTTACATATATGACAAAAATGTTGGAGAAAATCTGCCTTTGATGATGTAACAAGCTCCCTCTCAGTCTCCAACCTTTTTTCAGTTAACCCTTCTTCCTATTTTCTGGGCCTGCAAGCGGACATTCAGCTTTTGTGAACAATGACATCTTGTGGCAAGGAAACCTATCTCTACACAAATTTGTATTCTCTATTTGTTACAACACATTATTCATCTCTCTAATTAAAAACTCTCAAATCTCACCTCAAATCTCTCCTCATTTGGAACTATCTTCATATTTGCAGTCATTTAAGTTCCTTGTGTTTCTACCATAGCTTTTGAGATTGGTTGACTGGATTTGAGCACAGACGAACATGTACCCTTAATTTACAGACTGATGTTATAATAGTCTCCTGCTCTCCTTTGTATGCATCTTAGATTTAATTAAATTTCAGGACTGCTGCTGCACACTGGCTTAAGGTTTCAGTGCAGATGTCCTCAGTGAATGCCTGGGTCCTTTTCCTGAGCAACTCCAGTTAATTTATCTTACAGCTGTCAACAATAACTTTGTATCTTATCAAACTGCCTATTCATCTGGCTTTGTCAGATCTCTCTGAAGTTCCTCACTGTCACTTCTTATCAAAACTAATCTAAACACTTCTGTCATCTTCAAATGTTGCCACCTTGTTCACATCTTTTTCCAGATAGTTGTTAGGCAACACCAATTCTAATGAAGTTTCTTGGGGCCTCAGGTTTTAAACATCCTTAAAGCTCAGATACATCTGAGATGCAGTGTAGTAGTTTTGGCACAGATCTCAAGGGTTCTGCTACCAGACGTGCTCATAAAGCACATGGAGCACATGGCTGTAATATGTACTCTCTGGCATTTCTGTGAGTAAACACTAGCCAGCTGCTCTGCTTTCCTGTCCAGAATCCTCACTGTCAGCAGGAACTGAACTGCAAAATTATTTACTGCTCCTTTAGGAGGGTCATCGAGCTTGCTTCATTTTTGCTGGCAAATGCTGTTTGTTTTTTTCTGAGTGATTCCTATGGAATATGATATAAGTATGCAGAATGTTACAGGGACACTTTTCTGGTACAAAAATGACCTATGGGTGTCACTGTTTTTCCTCCTCTTCAGATTAAACTTTGGGTGAAAAATATCTTTTCTCTGGTGAAGTCTTATTACTTTTGCTGTGTTTTGTTTCTATCCACTGTCCAACTTCATACCTTGTTTCAGCCCAACTTACATTGCCCCAAGCTTATTTAGACTACCATGATGGTGAGAGTTAGGTATTTATTTCTTGGCTTCCTTTCTTGCTTGCTTTTCTTCTTGCTTGCTTGCTTGCTTTGTCCATCGTATCATATTTGCTGTATTTTTAAAATCATGTCCTCATGTTTTCTCCCAGCTTGAAGCCAACAGTTCCCATTGCCGGGTCAGTCAGTTCCCTGCTCCACTGGTGGCATGTGCAGCAGCCATGGAACGCAGTCAGCTGGTGCCATGTGGCTCAAGGGGCCAAACCTTCAGCTCCTTAGGCTTTCATTTTGTTTGGCTGTGTGTCTTTGTCTTGAGCACTGCAATCAACACAGCTGCTGTTCTGAAAGCTGGGTCTGTGTTTTGGCAAGCTGACCTTGCTTCTGCAATCAACAGTCCATTTCTAAAGAAAAGTTAATTTTCCAAAATGTGCGTTTACAGACTGCAGTTAAACTGCCCTCCTGGCCAAATATTCCACCCTGAAAACCTCAGAAAGCTGTAGGGTAGTCATAACCCACCACAGTTTTCTTGTCCTCAGCCAGCTCTACTCATTTTGGGGATTTTTACTGGTTTCTTACTTGCTTTGTCTTTGCTTTGTTCCAGGGTTCCCCTAAAGTTCAGAGTTAATGTATCAATGCAAAGTCACACAAAATCATTTCAGTTTTTTGTTGGCTTTTTCCAGCTCTTCATGTTCCAGCTTTTGCGCGGCCTGGCTTACATCCACCAACAACACATTCTTCACCGTGATCTGAAACCCCAGAATTTGCTCATCAGTTGCCTCGGTGAGCTCAAATTAGCCGACTTTGGTGAGTCACAGTTTGGATACTGCTGTATATCTGTTCAGACCAAAGTTGTAGCATGCATATAGATCTGTATCCACAGCCAATTAAGGCAGAGAAGCGTAACCTTTTCTTGAACTTCAGGAAACTATTTCTGTGGTCAGTCCAGCTTTTCTTGTATTTATACTGATAGGTGCAGGGATTAACCTCATTTAAGTCAGAGCAATTACTGCCATGTAAAACTAGTTCAAGAGAGCAAAGAATCAACCCCTCTCTGTTCAGAAAATAATGTAATGTGTAGAGTCCACAGCAATGTGTGACCTGAAAAGCTTTTTTGGCACTGGTTTGGGATAGCTGCTTCAGTCTCAAATGAAAAACCCTGCAAAACACAGCCTATTGCTTGATCTGATCCGCCCCAGAGGTATATTCCAGAAACACTTTGTCAATTGCTTGTAAACTGCATTGAGATTATTGGGTTTAAAGAGAAGATAATGTCCTGTTGCCAATTATTATCACCTATGCACTGTACATGTAGAAGGACTGTCCTAACACAGCGGTTTTGTTGGGGTTTTTTTTTGCAGGCCTTGCCCGTGCCCAGTCTATCCCCAGACAGACATACTCCTCTGAAGTTGTGACACTCTGGTACCGTCCTCCTGATGTGTTGCTTGGAGCTACAGGTTATTCTTCTGATATAGATATCTGGTACTGACCAATATCAAAGCATCTGGGGTTCCCTGGGAAAAATAATTTTTATCTGAATTAAATTGTATCAGCCAAAGTTACATATGGTTATAAGTAGGGGAATTAACACCTGTGAGCAGAAAATGTGTGAGCAGTGTGGAGTTTTGTAGAAGTTTCATAGTGGGTTCATAGAAGTTTTTGGGAATGATGCTACTACAGCTCATCTATGGATTGATACAAACCTCATCTGATAATATTTATGAGAGATATGCATCTTTTCTGGTAACATGTATGAAGCATTTTCACCTCTTGCAATAGAACACTTTTTTTTTGCTCAATGCAAAGTGTATCTATGTAGCCAGCTGAGTCAGTAGTAACTCTCTACGGAAATAGCTTTGTGAAAAAACAATGGATCCACAACTGCCCCATCAATTACTTTGGCTTTGGTAACAAAATGTGGCATTAAAGGGTTTCTAAATGAGTCTGGAGATAGAAAGGTGTCTGAGATTTTCATTATTCCTGTGATACTTTGTCCTTCTTCTCAAAGACCATGTCTCAGATGCAGTCTGTATTTCACACAGGAGAAGGGCTGTGTCTGTTAAAGCCTTGTTACCGTATGAGCTCTACCCCAAAATCTTAATGTGTTTGGGAATCAAAAGGAAACAAGCTGCATGTTAGTAGAAGGGAGAGAGTCTTTGAGAGTGGGCAGAAAACAGGAGAGGATGAAGGTTTCACAGGGTCCACTGACCTTTTGGGCTGGCTTGGATATGTAGCTGGGCTAACTGTAGGGTTCATCAACCTTCTGGCTCAGCCTGAGCCCAGTTCCAGGAACACAGCCCTGACGTACTCATGGACAGCATGCAGCTCATGAAGTTGCATGAGACCTTCCTTATTCTGGGGAGTTTTACATGTGGAGATGGTATTGCTGCTTTGCCCTTCCTTCAGACCACTTAATCTTCTGCTTGTGCCTGTCCCATGAGGACTTACTCGTAACTACAGCAGAGTCAAAGGCCAGGGAGGGTAGGAGTGCAGCAGGCTGAAGAATGTGCAAGAGGGCTGGGTAAGTTATAAACCGCAAAGCTCCAGGTCTTCACAGGCTGTATCTCCCTCCAGAGGTCTGCAGCTTATCAGACACTCCAGTGACCTAAGTCTGGAGGGTAGATCAGGGTAACGGAAGTTTTTAGATTGTTTACTTCCCTAGGACTGCTGCTAATTTAATTATTTAAAGACTTCTCTAAGGAGGAAACCTTGCTAAATTCTAATGGCTTCCAGCTGCTAAGCCAGTCTAAATAGTCCTGTCTACTACCCCCACTACCTGTCATCTTTCCCTCCAGACAGTCTCTCAGAAATGTCTGCTGAGTTTGAGGAAGATGCCTGCCTAGCAGATTAGATGGTTTGTATCAGGCATAAGCCTGTTGGTTTTTTTCCCTGAAAGCTGACCCCTGTCCAAAGCCAGCTATGCACAGAAAGCGTGTCATTTCTGCCTATGCAAAACCAACATCCCCACTGCATAACTCTGCTCTGGTGTAATGAATAGCAACACAGGAGTGGTGTACAAAGATCCCAGCTCTAAGAGCACAGTGCTTTCCGTCCCACTGAACTACATCCACACTATAGGCAGCTTTGTTATAATGCCTCCTTATAATAACAACATTCAAAGTGTTTGCCCTAAAGAAAGATGTCACGCTGAGAGAATAGAGAGTACTTCAGTGAGCTCTATTCAGTAACTTCCTCTAACAAGAGTCATTTATTATCTTGATGTACACTGCATTTAAGTTCAATTTTTGTCTATTAGGAAATAATGTGAATTCACACAGATGTTACTTGTCTATTGGGAAGAAAGGAGAAAAACCCTATGTCTTTTGGATGCTGCAATTTACATGAAGGCAGGTCAGAATGCCCTTGGTAATGGCATGAGACAGTGGGTGTCAAAGCCTTGGTTTAAAGAAACCAATTATAACAAAATAAAACATTATGGCAATTCATGCATAGTGTGCTTGAGCAGCAATACTGTCAGTGGGAGGCACATGGGAAGTGAATGAGGCCTTGAATAGATGAAGAAAGAGATATAGAAGGAGACTCAGTCGCTCTTGGACTAACTAGAAAAGCTGCTTTAATCTCTCTGTATCTCTTTCTCTCTCTTTCTCCCTCACTATCTCTTCAGGACTTTAGAAGATTCAATTAAGGGATTTCCGGGAGATTACACTGCATATCAGAAGGACTTTCTTTTTCTTTTTCTGAAAAACACCAAGTGCTTTATGCACAGCCACATTAGTGGCTGCAAACATCATGAGAGCCTTCAGATGTCTTCTTTTCAGTCAGGCTTTCCTTGTATAATCTTCCATTTTAAAAAAATAGAGGAAAAAAACCCCACAGTGATCTTCCCTGGTAGATTCATGTAGAATAGGAGTTCACATGCAGTCATTTAACATGGACCTGCCAGGCTCACTACAGCCTTCTCCTCAGCCTGGTTCACATGCCCTGCTATGCCAAACTGGGAGATATTGGCTAAGGGCTCCACTGTACCGACCGGGCTTGGTGATGAACAACAGGAAGGATATATTTCTGGTTAAATATAAAATTGCCATCTCCTAGTGCCAAAAAAAAAAACCCCAAACATGGAGAGAGAACTCCGAGATGCCACAGGGATATCTTAGATCTTAATCCTGATGAAAACCTTTCCACTGTGTGATGCAGCACTGCAGACTGAGGACAAAGTGCAGTGTTCAAACCTTCCCCAGGGATTGCAGATAGCTACAGCTGTACTCTCTGAATCAGCTCTGTTTATGCTCCCTGAATATCCCTATAACTTCTCCTACTACTTTAGTTGTCACTGTTTTGATTCATGTGCATATGTGGCACTTGCTAAAATATCATGTCTAGGCCTCTTCCCAAAAGACCCCTCCCTCTGCCCTATCTTTTCCCAAGGCAGTTTTATAGGACTGAGACCCTCTAAGAAACTTACAGACTGGAAGGGGTAAGAAGACTTGAGAAATTAATATTAGGTGGGAAAGAAGGAAAAGGGGAAAAACAAAACAACCCCAGGTCTAAATATTTAGAAGTATTTAAAAGTAAATGCTTTTGAATCATCCTCATTATCAGACGGATCCTCATAATGCTGTCAGAGCAGTAACTGTAACTCTCAGAAGGAAAGCTGAGGCCTCTACTGCAAGGCTAATATGACTACCATTAGTTTCCAAAGTTCCTGCTCTTGCCAGTGTAATGGCCCTTCCTAGCTAGGATATCAGAATGCAAACTGTGGTAGAACAGCAGCATCACTTGTTCCAAAAACAGAGAGCTGTTTCTCTTCCCCTACAAATCAAGAGCACCTAAATTGCTTTGACCGTACACAGTTGAACTTGAGCAATGCAATCAGCAGATTACAGCAGCCCCTGTGGTTGCAAAATAGGGTGAGCCATTTGGGCATGTACATCAGCTGTGAAAACAGAGTGTTGGTATGACACTGGTCTCAGTAGGATCTCTGTGGGCTCCGAAGTAATGTCTAATGATGTCGTAGTGCTATGAAACACCAAAAAACCTCTATGTTGCAAAAGCTGTGGATTAAGTTTCATGATGCCTGGACTCTGTAAGAGGATATTAGACAAGCAAAGAAGCTCATCTCACAAGACTTGCCAAGGTTAGGGTACAGGAAGCTAAGGAAAAGTACAGCAGAGATGTTTATGAAAGCAGTGTTAGATATGGATCTGCAAACAGGCTTGGCACCACCTGGTGTGCAAGGATGACCAAAATAAATACCACAGATGAGTTGCATGCCAGGGTTTCAGCTGACCACAGCCAGGTGGGAAAAGCAACTACAGTATTGCAAAAACAAGGTGCAAGGGGTAACACAGGAGTACAGATGACCAGAAGAGATTACCAGTTATTGCTCAGCAAGTGAAAATAATACTTTCAGAGCCTGTAAGACAAAGCTGGGTTTTCAAGAGTTGAGCTTGAAGAACTCAAATATGATATAACCAAAGAAGAATGAGACTGAAATCAAAAAAGTTGCAATGGGACTTAGTGAAAAGACAGAAAACCTAGAAAAAAATTGAAGGAAATGAATAAAAAGTAAATGAGTGGAGTTTTACATCATACAATAAGAGATGGGAATAGTTGCAAATAGGCAAGTCTACCTTGATCACAGCTATTTCGTCATTATTGCCATGAGGACTAATCCACCTTAGTAAAATGAAGCAATTTTGCAGGTGTTGGGGTATTTTTAACATGGCTGGTTTGTTTTAATGCAAGTGCAGAACAGGGATGACATAAAAATAAGAATATTTTAACTTGCTGTTATGACCAGGTACTTTATGCTATGAAATCTTGCCTTCAGCTTTCCAAGGAAGAGCTAGTTGCTTCTGAAGGAAAATGACTAAAGTAGTTATTGCCTCTGGGTCCTTTCTGAATCTTATATATCCTTCAAGGCAGTGAGGTGTGTAGTAGTTCCCTGTTTATCTTTCCTTCCCTTAGTACTCCAATTTTGCACCCTTTTCTCATGGAAAGTAACCTCATACTCCACAGGCTTCTGCCATGACCCTTTTTTCAGATAGTTTGTAACAGGATTAATGGACAGAGACCGGAGACAACTTGTTTGGTACTGGAAAAAAAAAATAGTGCTTAGTGGGTTTCTTTTCCAGGGATATCACCTGTCTTGTCTTGCTGGTGAAAAGTGAAATTTTTTTTTAGTGGGTGGTGCTGATGAGAAAGAGGAGATGGGAACAGACTTGTATGGAACCTTGACCACTCGGTTTTTTTCTGAAATCCTGGAGGCATGTGAATGTAACTTATCTTTGGTCTGCGCCCATCCTAATTGACTTGTGAGCTTTCCACTTCAAGTGATTCAGTCTGTAGGCCTAGGATGAGATTAATGATACTACATATCACTTGCAACATGGGCCAGCTGGAGTGCTTGGAACATGCAAGGTCAGGGCTGTAGAAGATGGTCCTTCCCGAAGGAAACCTTCCTGACTTTCCACAATCAGTAGGGGTTTTTATAATGCTACATCCTTCCTACCACCATAATATGAAGGTATTACCAGTCTTCACTGAAGCCTCTATTTATTTACATATATACAGACACTCCACATCCTGCCTTGCTTCACGCACACTCTCACTAGATGACCTGAGGTGGGTTTACAATAGTGACACATCAGACTGGTACTTTTCAGACTTGAGCTGCAATATATATATATATATATAAATACATATATATATATAATTTACTGCTTATATTAGGATTCCTACATTTACAAATCAGAATTTCTAAATTTCCATTCCAACAATTATCTCTCCGCCTCTCTCCCCGCCCATCCTAACAATCATATT
Organism: Machaerirhynchus nigripectus; assembly: GCA_013397975.1. Lineage (NCBI taxonomy): Eukaryota > Metazoa > Chordata > Aves > Passeriformes > Dicruridae > Machaerirhynchus > Machaerirhynchus nigripectus. Next base: position 804,815 of record VZRQ01006359.1, on the reverse strand, counting down.
ATATATGTCATTTATGTGAGTGAGTTAATACTTTGGGTTTCTTGCAGGAGTGCAGGCTGTATATTTGTGGAAATGATCCAGGGTCAGCCAATATTTGCAGCAACTTCTGGTACTCATGAACAGCTGGAGAAGATATGGGCGGTGAGTAAAATACACCCTGAAATGGAAGAGAAAAAGAATCCATTGCTCCAGTCTACTTCATTTTGAAGTCCTAAGTATAGGTCCTGTGAATAGGAGAAATAATTTGGTCTAATCTGCCAAGTTCATAGCAGACTTTGTAACCCATTTTGTATTTGGGAACTTTCTTACAGACACAGGAGTAAATCAAATGACTTCCCTTTGATGTTTGTCATCTCATCAAAAATTTAAAGCCAATTAAAGTCACATCAAATTGAAGAAGGCATAAAAGGTGTGCAGGTACTGCAAATTCTGTTGTGCTGTGAGATACGGCACACCAAATGCTCACAAAGGAGCTCTAATACTGCTCCTGAACTACCTTGAAAATGGCAAGACCCTGAGGTTTGTCAGAGATCCTTCTTCATTTTAACTTGGAACATTTTGTATCATCCAGTTTATGGTGCGGCTCCAGAGACTGATTTGGCATAATGGAAAGTGTGAAATTACTTTATAAAGGTAGCAGTGAGTGAGAGCAACATATTCAGCTTCTTAGCTGTTTTTTCTGCTGGGGAAACAGCAACACAGAGCCACATCCCTAATGCAGCTTGGTAGAACTGAGGCAGTCAGCAGCACTGACAGATTCTGTGTGTTCCTGACCATTCTACCTGTCCCTGGTACTGACTCGACAGCAAGGTCAACCTATGGATTCATGTTAGGTCTTGCTGTAGGTATCACTTGGTCTGTTCAGCCTGGAGAAGAGGACACTGAGGGGAGACCTCATTGCAGTCACAGCTTCCTCATGAGGAGAAGTGGAGAGGCAGACACTGATCACTGTAGTGACCAGTGACAGGACCTGAGGAAATGGCCTGAAGTTGTGTCAGGGGAGGTTTAGGTTGGATATTAGAAAAAGGTTTTTCACCCAGAGGGTGGTTGGGCACTGGAACAGGCTCCCCAGGGAAGTGGTTACAGCACCAAGACTGACAGAGCTCAGGAAGCATTTGGACAATGCTCTCAGGCACATGGTGTGATCCTTGAGGCATCCTGTTCAGGGCCAGGAGTTGGACTCCATGATCCTTTTGGGTCCCTTCCAATCCAGCATTTTCTGTGATGCTGTGTCTGCCCTTTCACATCTCCTCCCAAGGATTTGCTCTTCTGCATAGAGTGTTTCCCAGACATGGGTTTTCAAAAGAGAAAGTACAGAAAAAATGAAATTCAGAAAATCATGAGAAATTACTTTATAGTCTTTAGTCTCCATAAGTCAGATTTTTCCTGCTTAACCCTTTCATCCAGAAACACTCCTGCTTGACAGGGTTTTCCTCTCTGCTTGTAACTAGGAATGTGATAAAAAGTCAGACAAGTGCATCCAGTTCTTAGACATGAGTTCAGTCCATTTAAGTAAATGCTGAATTTCTCTTTCATAGAGAGTGGGGGGAAAAAAGAATTATTGTGAAAAAAATCCATACTTGTCTAATTAACAAGGTTCAAAGCCAGGGCAGGGTCCAGTTTCTCAGAGTGTGAATGAAGGCTATCCTTACACTTATGTCTCTGAAATCTCTGGATACATTTCCTGTGGTTTTGCATTAGAGGGTTATAGCACTATCATAATTTCTCTGGTATTATAACTAATACCATGATTAATAGGATTTGTGCTATAGAAGGCAAAAAACCCCCTTATTTAAAAATCATGAGGAAATTTAAAGAGCTATGAAATAATTAGTGCTTTTCACAGGAGGTTTTATGATATTATACAGCCTGGAATGAGACTCTGTTAGACCAAGATTTCAAAGCTCCTTAGAGGCTTTCGATGTCTAACTTGAGATATTTTGCCAAGTGTGAGGTTCGGAACGGGGATTCCTACTGTTTTCTAATAGTCAGTTCCTTTCATGTACTAGTAGTAGAGGCACCCTGCACTGGTACAGAGACCATCAGCATTTGTGTGCATGAGTCTGTATCACCCAGCATGCTTATCTCCATGTAGGACTGTTGATTCAGACCCCATATAGATATACGGTTGGAAAATCCCCATTCTGTGAAATGTGTTTGTCCTGTTGAATCAGAAGGACTGCCTGGCTGTCATTTCACCAACGATTCTTCCAGAGGCAAGTGCCACCTAAAGCAGTCTCCATGCCCCATCTCTATCCCTGGCTGCTCATTGCTGCTCCTGTGTCGTCTCTCACATGTGGGGGAACCTGCAAGTTTGTTTTCTCCCTGGCTTACTCTAAATGAGCTCCTTTACCAGGCTCATCTTCTGCTTGCACAAACAGCAGCACTAATGACCACTGGTACTCATGAAGGCATGGCACGGGAGCCGGGCCAAACGGGAAGGGAAGGCTGGCCGTGTTGGATATGAAGTATGGCATGAGGGAATGCGAACTGCAGCGTCTCCAGTTTGCTCATGGCATGGAGAGCAAGCAAACCTGACAAACTTAAGATCCATCATTCAAATTTTAAGAGGCCAGGGATAGGATTTGCATGCAAAAGCTCCATTTTATTGATTAACATCATGCTGAGAAGGACTTCATGTGGGCTGGATTAGGCCACAAAAGGCCACCAAGGTCACCATCTTCTGTTGCTGAGATGAACATGTGACAAGTGTCAAATGAATGACCAGAAGGCTCCTCAATGTAAAATAAAGTTTCCCAACAAAATTAAGCAAAATCAGCTAGGTTGATCCCTTGAGCTAAGCCATCACAGGAGAAGCAAGCAGTTAGAGGACAGAGAGAAAGGACAATGCTTTACACCAACTTAAAGCACTTGCTGAAATACAGACACTGTGAAAATGTTTCTGGCTGAGACTGTGTCTTCCCAAGTGAACTAAGCTGACCTGCACCAAGACCTTTCACTAGGGAGTGAAGTATAGAGAAGCTGCTTTGTTTTGTCTGATGGCATGGACCAGAGAGTAACATCTAGATTTAGGGTGGATACTCAACAGGCAAAACAATTGTCAGAGTATAATTACTTTCAAATAAATAACTATAATGCATTGTCTGATTTGGCAAGGAATCTCACTAAAGGTCCAGGGTGGGGAAAAAAGAGAAGAGAACAGGAGAGGAGAGGAGAGGAGAGGAGAGGAGAGGAGAG